>MU227635.1:19466-52565 GCA_018584345.1 Thuja plicata | reverse complement strand
AAAACATGCATTTAATAGACATTTCCAATTGGAAAAGTTAAAAACCTTATCTAACTTAACTATAATGAATCTAGCTAGACCATATGTTTGGCCAAAATTAATTTTTAGTTATAAATACTAAAATTTAACTGTGCTGATAAGTTGTCCTAAAAGGTGACAGATTATTGTGCTTTTACCCGTAAGACAGTTGAGCTAATATTGTAATTATGTCTAGTTTTGATCAATCTTCTTTCTCCTCCAATTCCTTAGCACACTCTATTGTGCGTCCTATATTGGCAATTTTTTATGTATTATTTTAATCTGAGTTATACTTTGGTTATGAATCATTTGATTGTTCAAATTCCATCTTTTTTGTTGGGCTTTCTGTGTAGTCATTGTTGATACATATGAGGTTTATGTTTTTGTACGTTCAGTGATGATTGTGTTTCTATTTGATGATGAATGAAATATATTTTTTTGATGATATTTTGATTATATTGTGGTTGTTGTGGGCTCATGATGATATATATTGATATTGTGCTAGTAATTCGATGAGATGTTGAGATATTGATCGTGTGTGTTTTATTGATTTGATTTGGGAATTTTTTATATGCCTCTTGTTTTTGTTAAATTATAATAAATATTAATTAGTGATGTTAATTATGTTTAATTTAGATGATATTATTAATGTCACTATTAAACAGTGATTACTTACATTTAAAACAACTTAATGATATTTGATGTATTTAGTTAGATGAGATTACTGATGCATTATTTTATATGATGATTATATGTGAAAAGGGGCGATTTCATAATATTCAAATACATAAGAATGATTACATTATTGAATTCCCTTTTTATTGATTTATAATAATCAATGCAATTATATGTTCTTAAACAATTTATTTATATATATAGGTACAATTGACATTGGAATGTTTGAGTGTTAGCAGGTACCAAGCATCAACTCCACCTAGCTCCACAGGTTTGAGAATGCTTATACCCTTGGTGGTGGTTATCGGAGATAGCACAATGGCCAAATATTCCTTATCCTAAATCCACCGTACCTACATAAGGGTGATTTACCAGTATTTTATTATTTGAGCCCGACTATCATCATTGCTATCTTTCATATGCACGGTTGTCTTATATAGTTATCTTGTGTAAAGTATTTGAGCATTTTAGTTTAAGATGCATTTTAGCATTGTTGGTTTGATTAGTTAAATGATATTTTAAATAATTATTTAGTGATTTTCTATTTATCAACAAATATGTCGTGTGAGTATTTCATTTGATTGGAAGTAAATAGGTTATTTGTTTGGGGGATTATGGAAATTTATTTTTATTAATTTGATTTAAGTGATTTTACCTTGTTTTATTATTTTAAAAATGAGTCTCTTTAAATTGTGGAAAATTTTCATTTTTAAAAACACTTGGTAATTTCTAATTTACTTCTTGCTAAAAAAACCCTCTTCCCGTGAATTCAAAATTTTCTTTGATTGAATGATTGAAGGAAAATATTTTTGTGGGAATTTGATCTTTTTGATTTCTCATGTATTCGGAGTTATTGAAACCACATATAATAGCATTCCTAACCTTATTCTTATTCTTACAAGCCTTCGTACTAGCTTTATCCCTTCAAGGATTGTTAGGGATCTCATATACATCCAAAAATGATTGTTGAGAATTCCATCCTTCTAGTAAAAAAATTATAATTGGATCCATGCCAAAAAGTGGAGTGTGGTTTCCATACAAACCTTCTAGAGAAATTGACTATGTCATCCCATATCTACCTCGATCTGTTAATCTTCTTCCAAGGAATCTTTCGCTTATACCAATTGTAGGGAACATGATATACAAGGGAGGGTGGGTTGAATTAGTATATAAAAATAAAGCATGAACCATATTACTTCATTGTAGCTCTAGAAAACTTCTTAATATGTAATACAAAAGTGCATATGAACATCAGATGTACATGGAAACCCAAGATGAGAAAAACTACAATGAGAATAGCTACTTCGATCTAGTGCTAAATTATAGCCTCACAAAATTATGAATCCCTTACAATCATGAAGTAGCCACTAACCTATCAAAGACATCAATACCCTATTATATTTGTGAGAATCATCCCACTAGGTACACCAATTTATTTTTCCTATATTTGAGCAAAAACTCAATAACTAGGAATTCAATCTCAATAGTAAGTATGATATGAATTGAGGACCTTTGACTTCATTTGAATTGATAAACCTTTAGTGAGATCTCCTATACAGAAAATGTTCTTCACATATGCTTTACATTGATTGATAATGTAACTCACATTCCTTTACTCATAATTTTGCACCATTCAACTGATAAGATTTTTCTAAATGAAGCACACATTCATTACTTTTCAATATTTTTGGATAGATCCTATGTACCAAATATATTTATTAAAATAACAATTACATTCATCTATCAATCTTAATAATATTCACAAGTTGGCCCCAAATATAGGTCCTAAATCAAAGGTGTAGTAGAGTAGGTGCAATAGCCTATACAAATCACCAAAAGATAAAACACATGGTGTGGATCCCAACATAGCCTCAACTGGTTTCAATGGTCATCCACACACTATCTTTAGAGAGAACGTGTCACAAACTATTGTTGCATCAAGATGGAACAACAAAATACAGAAACCTAAAAATTTCCTCATGAAATAAAAAAATTGATCTATTAATTCAATGAATATTATTGTTTATTTAATTAATTAATTATCCTTTTTCTCTATTATTTAAATAAATATTCATGTTTATTTAATGATTCATTAGCCTTTTCTATCCTAGAAATTAAATTAATTCCTATTTATTCAATTACCCATTTACCATCTCCTAATTTTCCTATATATGAGATAAACATCTTTGTTTATTTTATAAATTCCTAAATCTTCTTCTTTCTAATCCCACTAATTACCTTCAATCAAATGGATCAACTACTAAATTTTGAGCTTGTGACACTTGGCACTTGTCTCTTCATTTGACTTTTAATTCTTAAGTCAATATCCTCTACCTACACTTCTATCACCTCTTAATCCCAACCACTCATTCCTATTGCCTCTTAATCCCTTTAATTAAGGTAAGTCCAAGAATTTGGGTCCCAATTCGGTGGAAGTCTTGTGGACTTGAAAACTGCCGCTAGAATAGGGCACATGTTTTGAAAAAAATGGGTACCATTCGTAGGATCAGACACCCGATCCAAATTGAAAAAATGGGTGCCTATTTTTTTAAAATTTGAATTTGCAAGACCAGCCTTTGCATTGGATTTCGGTATAAGATAGGCTTGGTGGGACCAAGCCTATACTTGGACCTCCAAAATAATGGCTAAGGCATTTGAATACCAGATTTTTGTCTTGCCGTATCTTTGTGAGGGTCTTCCTAATCAAATTTTTTGATGAAATGAAAACCTATTAGAGCTCTTACTGTCTAGATTTCAAAAATATAAGTTTTATAGTGATATGATCAATTTTACTATTTTTATAATATTTATTAATCAAAAGTGCTACCTAAACTTAAAATACTAAGGTTCACTAAAACTTTAATAAACTTTTTTGTTTTTACATTTTTTTTAAATGATTTATATGACATCAATATAGATAGCATTTCCTTGAAGTAAATTTTTTTTTTGAAAAAATGTAAATTTTTCATCAAATTATGGTGGTCGTACACCAAAGGTTTCAAAAAAATATTTTATAGTCAATTAAAAATTAATTTTAAAAAAATGTATTCAATAAAATAAAATAAAAAATATTCCCATCAATCTTTGGTGTCTTAGGTATCTTTCCCTAGAAGGATTCAAAAAAAATCATTTATTTAGGTCAAAATATGGTGGTCGTACATATGTGTGGTATGGTCCTGAAACATACATTTTGAAAAAGTAGTTTCTACACATGCCTACTAAACAATAATTTATACTATGTGGGTATTAAAATAAATTACATATTTGAAAATTATACTCCGAGCACTACATTTTCTATTAGTGAAGTGTTTTTATATTCAATCTCTAAGTGCCTAAAATTTGGACATCAATTGATAGAAAATTTGAAAAATAGGGAAAACACTTCCACTTTTTGCCCAAAAGTGGGAATCAACTTCTTGCAGCCACCCATTATCAATATATTCTTATATGCTCTTCAATCCTAGTTATTCACCTAGAACCTCTTATTCCTAGCCCTTGATTTTCACAAAACTTCTATAAAATAAAATTTTCTCTTCTCATTTGAATCTAATAAGAATATTCTTATTGTCTCTTTCATACTTGTGATCTTTTGAGAGCCCATAGTTATCTTCATTAACATTATCAACTTGTCATCTTGCTACTATCATAATTTTTAGAGTAAAGTAATATTCAATCTTAACTTAAGTTTACTTAGGACAATAAAATATTTTATCGATCTAGATAGTAATTTGGGTTTTCTGTTTGGAAAGTTACATACCTACTCGTGCATTATTTCCTTTGTAAGCAGGATTTTGTACACTATGTAAAATCATCAATTAAGTAAACATTCATTTTTTCTTGTATCTCATCATCATTTCATAGTTGGTTTCTCCTATTGTGAACATGAAGACTGCAACTTCATTATGATTTCCTACCATCTCCTACATGGTATCAGAGAAGGCTTCAAGAGTTTCTAGCCCACATTAAGAATCTAAGGTGTTGAGAAAATTGGGGCATAATCCATGCCTCAATTTTTCTACTACAGATATTTTGTCCACTCCAACATTGTTTAGTAAACAAATTGTTTTTGGATCCATCTAGAGAAATATATATGATCATAGATATTATTTATCAATTTGTACTCATTTTTTGGTGACAACAACAACCTTACATATCTTTGTGAATTTCATCATTGCCAGACATCCTTTATTTATGCATAGAAGATTGATTGAAGAGAAGGAGACATTGTTTGTGTTAGAATAACTGAGAGGGGGGGGGGGGGGGAATCAATGGCCNAGTGAATCAATGGCCTCAAAAATTAATCTAATAAATCAACCCAAAAATTTATACCACAATTATAAACCTCTAGTTATCTTCAGTCCTACAAGACATATGCCTCTAAATAATTGTATCAAATAACTAGTACTCAAAATTCATTGTTAATCCTTTTTCTTAAGATTTACCGAATAGCAGTCTAGCCTTTACCGAAATACAGTAAATAACTTAGTGTTTACCGATCAATCCTATTTTAGTAATGTGTAAAGAAAAACATCAAAGCAATGAACCATATACACATTTGACACATGGATTTTTAACGTGAAAACCTTGTTAGGGGAAAAACTACTTGGGACTAGTAACCCAAAATTTTCACTCTTCTGAAGTGAGCTTGGTGAAAAGACAACCCTGTTAAAGGTTACAAACACACTGTTAAGTGCCACCTTGTTAGAGGATTTAAATATAATAGTTTGTCACTTGATATCTGGCATTTCACTATGCTATCTTCATGAGAAATGTTTTGATACTCCTTGGGATGTATCTCAATATATAAACGATAATTAAATCCCACTTTGTTAACAGATTTTTTGAATCAATGATTAAACTAAAAAAGTTTATGATATGTTCATTAATACAACTTAATCTTGCAGATGTTCAGATCTATTGTAAGCTCATAATACATTTCTGATCAATGTTTCTTTTCTATTCATTTGCTCCACTTCTTTATGTTCAGTGATGTTCTTGCTTCTCTATTGCTCGGTGTCCGCATAAATATTAGCTCTATTCTTCACCTTGTTTGATTAAGACTGCATGAAGACTTCTTATCTTCACCAGTATTCTCTTCAACATCCTTTGTTATTCTCCCCCTAATTCATAATGAATTAGCTTGTCTCTATTATAGGCATGATTTCACCATTACTAAGTCCTTGTCTTTCTTGTTCTTGACGTGATCCGCAAATCTTGTCATTCTTTCTTTAAAGCATGCTTTAGTTTTATCCCATAGATTTCTCCTTGACAACTGGAATAAAAATATCTTTAAAAATCTAGCTTATGTCTAGCTTTTAACTGGTCGATGAAAACAATGTAATCAATCAGTTAACTCCATATTTAGCTCTTGCCAACTAAGTCTTTTGTAGTTTCTAAACTTCAGTTATGATCGGTGTTTAACTCCTTTTTTTCTTGATCTTGACTTCAGTTGTCCTTGGGCATCTCTATCTGTTGGGGTTATCTATCTATCGAGAAACAGTGTGACTTTCAGTTCTTCTCGGTTATCATGTTGGTTTTGATCAGTAATGCTTTCTCAGGTATCTTGCTTGGGTATCACTGTGACTCTTCTCTTGGGGTTCTCTATCCATTAGTGTGCAGTGTCCATCGGTGTTTTTTGTCACTTGGTGTATACTGAACTTTTATGCATTATTGATAACATAACCTTTATCTATTTTTGGTTCTTTGAAGTCTTTGACAATATGTATATAACCAATCAGATTATATCAAGTTAACATTAATGACAATACAATATATTAACTGATTTAATGTCTTGCATTTACTTTCTGCACCTCAGTGATCATCAACTTAACATCTTCAAACATTCAATCAGTTATAGTTCATCAATCTCTCCCTTTGGCATTGATGGCAACATACTACATTACTCCTAATAGAATATGAAATATATCAGTTGTAGTTTATCAATCTCTACCAAACTTATTTTTCTATAACCAATACAAATGTTTGACTCTCGGTAAGCTCTTCTAGATTAGATTTGTTTCTTGCATAGTACTTTCTTCAATCTTCATTCCCTTCACTAGATAGATGTAGAAAATTTGGATTATGTCTCTCCCTTTGTTGTAGAATCTCTTCTCTGATGTTTTATCTCTTCCTTTTACTATTCCTCTCCTTGATGGATATATCTATGCATATCTCTTTTTCATTTGACAACAATAGATATTTCATATGGATATACTCTCTCCCTTAGGATACTTCTCTCCCTTTGGATGATCATGATGGATATTTCATATGGATATATAATTTGTCCATATATAATCTGGATATATAATCTCTCTCCCTTTGACAACAATGCCAAACTATATCCTTCCTCCTTTTTATAATATACTCCTTGAATTTCCCTTTCCATTAGCAATATGATGACGTTGGTGTTCAGTGTAGATAGTACCTTGTTGTGTACTGATATATCTTTGCAGTCCATCTGTTTGCTTTCATCAACATGAATGATCTTTTGATTATGTGTAGGCTGATGCAGCCTCCTAGTCACCTTAGTGACCAATAGACAAGGGTCGGACCCCTAGTCTCTTTCTCAGGCACTCAAATGTATCTTTACACAATTGCTTTGTGAATATGTCAGCTAGTTGTTCCTTGGATTGAACATATTCCAGTATCACCTCTTTCTCTTGCACTTGTTCTCTTAAGTAATGATACTTTATATCAATATTCTTAGTCTTTGCATGCATGACAGGGTTCTTTGATATGTTTATTGCACTAGTATTATCATAATAGATAATCACTTGTTCAAGAATTTTCATATTCATACCTTCCAGTAATTGCTTGATCCATGCAACGCTGGAGAAATTTGCAGCAGAAGCCACATATTATGCTTCTGCAATAGATTGTGAGATGCATCCTTGCTTCTTACTTATCCACATGACAAGTTTATCACCCATAAAGAATGCTCCTCTTGTTGTGCTCTTTCTGTCATCTAAGTTTCCAGCTCAATCAACATCTGTATAGACTTGAAGCTCAAATTTGCCTTCTCTTTTATACCATAAGCCATAGTCTTTGGTATTCTTTAGATATCTCAGAATTCTTTTGATAGTAGTCATGTGTGATTCCTTAGGATTAGCAGAGAATCTTTCAACTATTGCAACTTCATGTGCTATATATGGTCTAGTATGAACAACATACATGAGTTTTCCAATCATAGATATATATAGGGCCTAATTTACCTTGGTTGATTTGTCTTCCTTTGTCAGCTTACATCTGGTTTCCATAGGTGTTCCAACTGGCTTGGAATCTTCCATCTTCAATATCTTCAGCACTTCCTTAATGTATTTAGATTTTGTGATATAGATGCCTGCATTTTGTTGAAGAATCTGTAGACCAAGAAAGAATTTAATCTCTCCAAACATTGACATCTCAAACTCTTTTCTCATTTTATTAGAAAATGATTTGCATAACATATCATTACCTCCAAATATGATATCATCAACAAATATTTCAGCAATCAAAATATTATCATCAGTATCTTCTTTTAAATACAAATTACTATTTTCACTTGTTCTTACAAATCCAATACTTATGAGATAGGAGTGAAGGCTTTCATACCATGCTCTCAGTGCTTGTTTTAATCCATAAAAGTCTTTGTGCAGTCTACAAACCATATTTCTTTTGTCAGTATCAACAAACCCTTCTGTTTGTTCAATGTATACCTCTTCTTCTAGTATTCCATTTAGGAATGTAGATTTGACATCCATTTGATATACCTTGAATCCTTTGAATGTAGCATAAGCAAGTAGAATTTTGACTCCTTCTATTCTAGAAACGGGTGAAAAGGTTTCTCCATAGTCAAAACCTTCTTCTTGTGCATATCCCTTGCATACTAATCTTGCTTTGTTCCTTGTGACTTCTCCATTCTCATTCAACTTGTTTCTGAATATCCATTTGGTACTCATGAGCGTTGTTTTTGCACAAGCCAACTTGCTAGGATCTCAAGATTTGATTTCCTCTCTTGAAAGAATAATGGAGTTTTTCCCAAGGTTCTCCGGGGTTGGGTCACAACCTTCTTGGTTACTCAGTTGAAAATAAATGTGAATGTTCATAAGGAGGCCTTGTTAGAGTTGTCATATTATAGCTAATAATTAATTTATTTAATTATTAGTCTATTATACTCTACGCTTAAGTTAAACTTAGGCATCTTATTATTCTTTAGGGTTTTCACCTTTAGGGTTTTGGTATCCTTTTATAAGGATTCACCTCTTTGCATTTGATAAGGATTTTTCACATCACATTGTATCAGATTGAAACATATTGTTAATAATATATTCTTTCATGTGCATATGATGTCTCTGGCCTTTTGGCCTCCATAGTTTTTTCCTGTCTTCTGTACTTTGCTTCTTCCATGTGACAGGGTTACGCATGCAGGTGTTCTTGGGAGATTAGGTTTTTACCTATTCTAACATGGTATCAGAGCTCCCCTGCTACTGCCTGTTATGGTGTTTTTGAAGCAGGTTTTGAGGTTAAGGGTTTCAAGTTTTTAAAGAGTTTTTTATTGGATATAGGGAAATTTTTTTATTGGACGCATTTTGGGCTGAAATTGACCTCACCAATGGATTCAGAGGATCATTTAGATGAATTTTGATATAAAATTTGACCACCTTTGGGTACCGGAGCAAGCTGTGGCAATTTTTTATGGAAAGAGGGCCATATGAACCTGGCATGCTTTTTGAGGCGCGAGACGCTGAGATTTGAGTGCAGAAGGTACGAAGGTGTTTTTTTCTACATAGGTGGTTTTGACTACTTAGTGGGCAGTTTTTGGTGCCGCAAGGGTTTTTTTCGAAAATTTTCAAAATTTTGGCATTTTCAGAATCCATGCAATGCTGAAGAAATTTTTTGAGAGCTTTTTGACCCTCACTGTTTTCTCTCTATCTGGAGTATACGGAGGTATTTTTCTGACTTCTTTATATCATCAGAAAGATCTTTCCAAGAAATTTTTGATGATAGAGGTTGGGGTTTTGGGTTCTGCTGTTTTGATAGTTTTTTTTGCTGTCAAAGTCTGATGTTTGTTTTTTTCCTTTCAGGAGCCATATCTTGCTTATCCGGACTCTATTTTTGGCAAACCAAATATCGTTGAAAAGCTGGTTCAGTGAGATTTTCAGTTGTAGGGGTCTTTTTTCTAGATTCTTCTCTAGGTTCTTTCTTTTCCAAGTCTTTCTCTTTCACACTCTAGCGGATTACTTGGGTCCTACAGGTCCTGGGATCTCTTCTTCTGTTCTTTTGGCTCACTCTTCTTTCTGAATTCTGAGCATTGTATGCTTCTCTTCTGTAGCATTTTCTTTTCTATAAACACACTGAGATAAAGTGCCTACTTTTTCATATCTGGGATTTTGAACACCTTGTGTTTTTTTTGTACTCGCACTCAGTTATAAAGCACCATGGGGGGATTATGATGTTTTGCCTTTTGTGCTCATCCACCTTTGTCAAGTGAGCATACCTTCCACGACATTAGCCCATGCTATGTGTCGGTGACACCACCCTTTATCCCATGCTTCTACTTCTGTTTCACTGTTGGTGTTCCTGATTCTTCTTTCTACAGATGTTTCTAGCATTTCATTTCAGTGTTCCTATCACCCCTCTCCCTGTTCAGCATTATGGGGGGGTTCACCTGTTGGTTCTATTGCTTCCTTAGATCGGTTGAGTGATCTACGTATTCTATTTTTGTTCCTATGTACTAGGAAGATGCAGTGGCTAGGCACCTATGCATTTTGGTGAGATGGATCATCTACTATATAGACACTCGTTCATTCCTACTTTTGGAGGTCACCTCTTTGATTGATCAGCTCTTCAGACTTTTTCTTCTCTACCTGGTCATGCACTATTTTAGTGGAGGTTCCAGCAGTCACTTCTGAGAGTGTTTACAGCTTCATGCTTTGGAGATGCTTATTTCTCTTTCTTGTTCCTTTCTTTGGAACTTTCCCTATATTGGAGGCTTGGTTTCCTTCATCTAGTTTATTTCTTGTACTTGGGTACCTGATCATGCCTAGTTGCCAGGACCCATAGTTTCTTTCCTGCATTTTTGTTTTCATGCATCCTTTTTAATCCTTAGCTGTTTAGCTTCACCCTAAGATACACTTAAGGGGGGGTGTTAGAGTTGTCATATTATAGCTAATAATTAATTTATTTAATTATTAGTCTATTATACTCTACGCTTAAGTTAAACTTAGGCATCTTATTATTCTTTAGGGTTTTCACCTTTAGGGTTCCAGTATCCTTTTATAAGGATTCACCTCTTTGCATTTGATAAGGAGTTTTCACATCACATTGTATCAAATTGAAACATATTGTTAATAATATATTCTTTCATGTGCATATGATGTCTCTGGCCTTTTGGCCTCCATAGTTTTTTCCTTTCTTTTGTACTTTTCTTCTTCCATGTGACAGGGTTATGCATGCAGGTGTTCTTGGGAGATTAGGTTTTTACCTATTCTAACAGGCCTTTGTTGGTACGTTCAAGACATCAAACTGCAAAACAATCTTTAGTACTCTTTTTGGTATTTTTCGTTTTAACAAAATTAGTGTTTGAAATAAAATGCAATTTTGAATTTTCAAGGTGATTACTTTTAGATTGAGACAAAATTCAAAGGAGCAAGATAACAAGAAATGAAGTAAATTATTCAACAAAATCATACATACATAAACCATTGTAAACCCTTCCTTGCAAATTGAATGGTGGGGAGATTTGGAACAAACCCAAGAGATATAAATCAGACAAAGTCATAAGTCTATACCCAATGGATGCAAGCATTTGGAGAGAAGGTGAATTCACTCGTGCATGATATTCAAAATCTATCAAATCATGAAGCCACCAAGATGTGTGCACCCAAGAGATGGATTTATCATTAAGCCCAATAAAAGATCCCTTCCACGTATTCATGACAGCAAGGTAGATAGACAACAACAAACTCCAACTAAGGTAAACGCGATTTTGAAACACAACAAAACAAGAGGCTCTTTGAAAGTAATGAATAATGCATACACATAATTCACCACTTTGCATAGATGGAAGAAATTTACACACCATGAATGAAGCACCAACTTTAGATCTTTATTGTATTAAGAATCCGACCCTATTACATTGATTTGATTATAATATATAGAGTTTTTGATCTACCAACTCTGAATGCCAAAATTAGGGCATCAAATAGTCTAAATTTATGAAAATAAACTAAAACTAAAGCTTAGCTTAAAATAAATTATTCCTAACTGATATTGAATAACTTGCATGGATTTTAAATCCATTTACAATTAGTTTTTCCATGCAAGAGGAATCAAACTTGTCAAGAAAGAAAGAGAAAGAAGATAGGGTTTCTTCTGTGAACTAGAGTCTTCTTCTTGGTTCTTGGAGTTCTTCCTTGGAATCTTCATTTGGACGTTCTTCTTGCAGTGGGAACTGATAGGGGACCCTTATTCTTTCCAAAATGAACTCAAGTTAACCATCAATCTGATCTAGAGTATAACAGGCATGCAAAAAGATGATCTTGCTGGAAGCACTCAGATTTTCAGCCCCCGACCTCTACTCCAAAGTTTTTAGTATCCAAACCTGGCTAAGTGTCGAACTGACTCAGGAGATCTAAAAGTTTTAGCCTTTTCGGAGGCCGAAAGGCCAAAAATCTTGAAGGCTGAAAGGCCAAAAATACTGGCAGGCCGAAAGGCCCAAATCTTCATTTCCTAAGGAGGCCGAAAGGCCGAAAAGCCAAAACTTGCCTTAGGAGAATTTCGCTAAGTGTTGAAACTGCTTTTTTTCAAAAATGCTCAAGGGTCCAAGGAGTCAGTTTGGGAATACTTCTAGGTGTGTATTTCGGAGCCTCTGTATGATCTCCTAAACTTCTTCATAGTTTATCCTCTTTCTTTTCACCTTGTTGACCTTTTGTTCTTGCTTCTCTTTAAATGTAGTCAATTTGGAAGCAAAGAACTAGATCTCCTCTTTGTGTCCTATCATCCTTAAAATTTATTCCTTTGAGTAGAAAAATTATTGTAAGGCCTCCTTGGTACTGATACCTACCATACTATCCATGAACTATTGGACCACTTCTTTTGATGGCTGTAAGATCTTCTTATCTTCATCTCGGTACAAGTCGAGGTTAATCCCAATGAAGAAAACATCTATTTCTTCTACCCATTCCAAGACCTCTTTCTAATTTTCCAATATGGAGGCTTGACATTTTTCATAGACACTAATTATCTTCACTATGCGCTTGATCCAAGTCTCAAATTGTCTAGCTCTTCACCTTCATATATCTTTACTAAGATTTGGAATCCTTGTTTCTTAATGATTCGTAAGCCTTGGAGGGTGGCTCACCATTTTCTTGTCTCAGACTCCAAGCCACCTTCGTTCTTCATCAATTTTATTAAATTTGTGGCTTAAAAAAAAATGATCCTGTAAGGTTTGAATACCCATTTGATAGCCTCTTCCCCATACTGCTCAAAATCTCCTTTCCAATCTGCACTGGCTTAAATGAAGGATGGTGTCAAACTCACCGGCAAGTCTGGGGTGTTCCTCTTGTCTATTACTTCCTATAATGAGGCCTCTGGATATCTTGGGTCAATAGGACAAACCATCTTGTGAATGAACTTCTTCAAAGCTTCATTCTGTTCCGTCAGGGATTTTATAGTCTCCTCATCTTTACTCATGAACCCTAAGGCATGTTTAAGCCCTAAGGCTGCTAGTGTCTTCATCCCTTCCATGGTGGGTTCTCCCAAATCTACCTCCTCAAACGTGTAGTTTTCTGGAGTTGCTTGCGTTTGGGAGGTGCTAGCAGAAGGAACTAAAACCTATGCCTTCCAGCAACCCCTAGTGTCTTGGGTGACATATGAAATTGTTCGTGCTGGTAATATGACCCTTGTTTGATGAAAATATTTCCCTAAAGAATCCATATTTGTATCTTCCTCCTCATCTTCATCTATGTAAGTTTTTTTCCTTAATTGAATTTCTTTAGTGAACCATGTAGGTTTACTAGATGTGGTGACCAGTTAATATGGGGCAACCTAAAGGACTGAATCCAAGTTTTGGGGCCCCAGGGTTACTTCCTTATCTGCCCCATCTTCCTATTCCTTTTTCTATTCTTCCTCATTCATTTTTTCCCCTTCTTATCCTTCTTCCCTTTCCTTTTCTGACTTTTCTTCTTCTGTCGCTGTCTCATCTTATTTTTCCTTGTCTCGATCTTCATCTCCTGAGGGGCTAATCAATACTTTGGTATTAAGATCGGTCATGAATTTCAATGTGGTTTCAAAAGGTGACATGTCCTCTACACTTACTGATCCTCCAGGGGTTGGGATGAAGCAAGGGAAAGGGATAGATGGTGGTGGAGTAGGTGTAGGGAGAGTTGGAATGGGAAATGGGAGAGTAGTAGTTGGAGGTGGAGTCAGTGTTAGAGTTGGGAGGAATGGTGGTGGAGTAGGAATTGGAGGCGGGAAATTAGTTGGTGGAGTAGGAATGTGAGGTGGTGGAGTAGTATTGAGGGTCTCTTCTATGGCCTTATCCCCTGTTACATCTTGGGTGATTGGGGCATCTTGATTTCTAAGCCCTTGATCTTTATTAGAGCTTACTTCTGTGACATGTATATCAGGTGTTGGATTAGTGAACTGAGTGGGAGGTGGAGTGAGGGTTACATGTGGCTGAAAAAGAGATGGACCTCCCATTTTTTACCCCATTGCATAACCTAGCATTTCTTTCCCTTGGTCTTAAAAACCCTCTAGACCTTCGAAGCCAGACATCTGAAACTCATCTGATGCTAACTCCTCAAAGGGATTATCTTGTTCTTTGGGATCCTCTTGGTGTTTTTTGGTAGCCTCCTTCTCTCTCCTCTTCTGAGACCTTGTATTTTTAACTAGGGGTACCTATTCTTCTCCTTCTTCTTCTAGCTCTTCTTGTATTGTTTCCAATTGTGGAGACACATAAGTTCTTTTCCTTTTATATGTTTTCTTACCCTTTTCAGTGGTAGGAGGAGATTTTCTGGAAGTACATGGCCCTTCATCTGGCGAAGCCTGTGCTAACCCTATTGGAGGATCTATCTGCCCAGTCATTCTAGTCTTGAGAGCCTTGTGCCTTGGGTTCAACCCATACTCTACTATGCGTTCATGGCCATACGCTGTAGTTGGCTTCTGTGGTGGTGCCTTCTTGTATTGTGGCACTGTATTTTTCTCTCCACATTGTTTATCCACCTTCTTGAGTGGATCCATTAACATTTTCACTGGCATTAGCTCCATTTTATAAGGCCTTCTGATCCAAGTATCCGTTGTTCTAAGTAAATGCCTAGCCCAAAACTCAATTTCATTGTTCTCATCTTTATCAAATTTGACATTCATGATGGGCCTACCATATATTTTTTCCAAAGTATAGATGGTCTCTAATACGCTATCAAAATCCTTCTCCCAAACCTTCAAAGGAATTGGGGTCTTCAATCTATGTTGTGCAAGGGTGAGGGACATCTTGCAATAATCCTAGATCCTGACCTCATGGTCATCTACACAATTGATCCAATGGTCTTCCAGATGTGGTTCATGGATATAGAACCTGTCGATGATGTGGTTGTATGTTCCTATCAGGTCGAACCTTGGCCGAACCATTTCATAAAGTTGTAGTGGGAATTCATCCCATTCAAAGGCCAAGGATTTGCAGACCTTCATATCTTGTAAAGTGTAGGGGCCCAGAGAAATAGGAAAGTCCCAGCAATTTTTCTTCTTGTGTTTAATATTTTCATAGGCATCATCAAGCTGTCTAGCCATTTCTAAGGTGATTATCCAATCAGATGGATATCACGAAATTTTTTTAGGTCTCAAGGTAGACCCTTCCACCTAGATGTAAGTGAATGTTTTATACTATATGTAGTAAGACCCAATGGCCTTCACCTTGGCAGCTACTTCCTCTAACATCCTCTTCGCAAAATCACCTTCAATGGATAAGATGATTGTGAAGGTGAAGGCGTAATTGACTATCCTATAGTCAGGGCTGTCTTCTGACATATTTGCCTTTCTATGTAACTGGGGGTACATAATGTGAGGCCATGCATTGACATCATTTATGTTTCCCCTCTTGGTGAGTCTTGGGTAGTTTTCCCATGCTGCTAATAAGTACACCACATAGGTAATCATATAGAATTTAGGGTTGTGTTTTACTACTACTAGATGTTCAACCAACTTGTTGCTGATGATGGTTCCCCAATCAAACCTAGACTTACGGCCTCTGATTTTCTCTATTAAGAGAATCATCCAATTCTCCAGTTGGAAGGACTGAGGCAACCCATATACCCGGCTTAGTAATGTTAGGGCTTCCTGGATATTCTCTTTCATGTATGCCCTCCTAAGGTCTATCTTGTCTAGCCTATTTTTAGGGAGAGGTTTCTCAAGGTAATTATTTTTGAAAATGTCATACACCTCTTCCCCTTTGTTGTTGAACCATCTGTTGCCCTTTTCTATGAAGAAGTCATAGAATTTTTCTATGCCTTTGTGGAGGTGGAAGACCTCTTCTATGATGTCTAGTCTGATATCCAATACCACATGTTCATTTGTATTCTGGACCACCCTTTTATTTGAGTCATAATGATTTTCCAAAGTCATGATCAGTTTGGATCATGTGATAGCTACTGGGTGGGCTACCACATTAACTAGTCCTGACAGGACTAGTGAGGTACAATCTTCTGATCTCCCAGACGGTTGAGAACATATTTTTAGGAATTGATCCCAATATACATTCATGATATCAGTATCGATGATCTCAAGGTGTTTGTTGCCAACCTTGGAAGGGGTAGTGTTCCCCTTGTATAAGTACTTCATTGGTGACACAGTCTTTTTCTCAGGCATTCCTACAACAAAATATGAAAGTATCAATGTTTTATTTGCCGAAGAAACTAAAAAGAACTAACTAATGTAGGAAAACATGAGTAAAAAGCTCTCTAAGTAGCTAGAAATGCAAATTTCACACTTTTAGCCCTTTCGGGGTTTCGGGCGCCAAAAATTCATTTCGAGTCCAAAAAGGCCAAAAGTGTGAAAGAGTAGTCATTGTGGAAATGAAACCTATCCTCTTTTCGATGTGTGAAAGTTTAAAAAGATTCTTCAGATGCCGAAAGTGTGAAATGGATTTTGGACTATGAAAGTTCAAAACCCCTAAGGCAGACAACATCATCGAATATTTAGACTTGTCAGTGTTTCATATGTCTCAGAGGTCTGAAACGCCAAAAAGGTCGACTCTCTGAGGACCACTTAGAGGATACAAGACCTGATTTTTGGCCTTTCGTAGGCCGAAAACCTGTGACAAAGGTCACACCCAAAAATAGGAAAAACTAGAAAATGTGAAAGACCAGACCTGACCTGAAAAGGATGGGCTTCCCCCATAATGCTAAGGGCATAGAAATCCCTAAAAGACTAGGGGGGTCAGCACATACTGGGCTGGACAGGCAACAAGTGCAAAACCCTAAACCAAAACCATAAAGAATGAAAAATAACACTAAGTGGCAAGGAAGGAACGTACCTCGTGAGAGCTAGGAACGGACGAGGAAGACACAAGGAGGTCGAAGGTGAGGGCAATCAGCCACAAGGAGCGAGGATGAAGCTTTGTGAATTCCCTACTCAAAAGACGTCAGAGATGAAAGAAAAACAAAGTGAGTGAAACTAGGGCCTATTTTCCCTTTTATAACCCATGGGGGGAACGTCATCACTTTTGGTGTTTCGGCATCTAAAATATTGAAAGTTTGGAGGTAGACACATTTTAGCCTTTCGATGTTTTCAGAGGCTGAAAACACTGAAAGGGCCGAGCTTCGACTATTTTGGTATTTCGGAGGACTCGGTCCTTCAAAAGGCCGAAAGGGTGAAAAGGTCGAAAAGGTGTCTTCTTAGCTCAATAGGTTAGTAATGAGACTTATTTGCAAGGGAATGGAAAGGGGGTAGATTTAAAAGACAAAAAGACACAAAAAATAAAGAAGGGGGGTCCCCATGGTCAGAGGACCAACATGGGGTGTATGTTGTGGACACACAACAAATAGCCCCAACAAAAGGAGGAATGACCAAGGAATTTATTCATCATTGAGACTCTTTTGGGTTGTAGTTTTGCAATAGAACAAAAACCAAGAAACATGAGTTAAAAATCTTTCAATGACTTCCAGTTCTGAAGTTTTTTCTAGTCTCCCTAGTGTGTGTTCATGTGTGTCCATTCTTTGACCTTTGATTTTGGTAACCCGAACATTTTTCTGTTGTTCCCAACCTTCGCCATGTAGACCAGGGCTTCCCAGAAAGAGCTTTGCTTCCAGTTAGGCGTCCACAACCCTGAAATTTTCTTTCCCTGAATCCCAAGTATAACCTTTCTCTACTGCCATCCAAGTGTTCATAGCCCTGGTAGAGATTTTCATAGTCACCCTAGTCTGTTCTGTTTGCTAGGTTGTGGAATTTTTCTTGAGAGTTCTTATTCTTTGGATAATGGTTCTCATCCTTTTCTGGGTACATGAAACTCCTGCTTGGATGTATGTTTATTTCATGTGTTTAGGTTCATATTTTCTTCTCTAATTGATCTGAGGAGCAATTAGGCTATGCTACCCAGATTCCACACTCGTGACCTCTTTGGGCCACTTTTCTTTTCGTGTGTTCTTATTTTCTTTCTTCAACTTTTCTCTTCTTTCCTTTTTCCACTGCCTTCGCATTCATTCAGACTTGGGTTCTGGGATCGGTGGGTGCCCAAATCCATGCACTAATGATGGTCACAATTGATGAATGCTCAAGACACCACCATTCTTGGGTGTCATTTCTTAATGTTTTTTGTGATTAGGATGACCAAGCTTTCAACCTCTTCCTGTCTGCCCATGATAGATGCTACCACTTTGTCTTTTGGAGTGTTCTCTGTGATGTATGTTTCCTTGGAGAATTTTGACTAAGAAATACCTCTACTCCTACTTAGGAACTAATTGGAATGAATCCATGACACACTTGACCCAAAGAAAAATGAGCCCCGACAAAAAAGAGGAAAGACCACGGACAGAAGAAAATAAAGAAAACAAAAGGTTTATGATAAAAGGGATGGAAGGAATCCCCACTTAGGATCCAAAATAATATTTGAGTAATTTCCCATTGAATGGAAATGGGGTCAAGTCTCCATGTAAAGTGTTGATTCTAAAGGTGTTTTCCCCCAGGATCTCTGAGATCTGATAAGGGCCTGTCCACAATTTTTGGAACTTGGTGTGGCTGCCCAACTTTTCTTTCACCTTATCCCACATGAGAACAAGGTCATAGATCCTGAAGGATTTAATGGTGGCTCTCTTGTCAAATCACCTCTTGACAATGACATGGTCCTTCGATACATGCTCTAGGTCCAATGTTTGTTTCTCCTCCAAGTTGAGGAGATTCATGAGCCTAGCTTGCACTCGATCTTTGCCTTCCACGTACTGGTCCATAAATCTCAAAATTGGGATTTTCAAATTCATAGGGAAGACCTATTGCAACCCATAGAATAGTTGGTATGTGGATGTCCCCAAAGCATTCTTGATCCTTATCCGGTCGGTCCATAGGACATATTTCAGTTGTGTGTGCCAATCCCAGGGGTTATCATCTAGGAGATGTTTGATCACTATTGTCAAATTCTTGTTGGTAGAATCTTCTACTTTGTTGCCTTGTGGATAGTAATTAGAGGATAATTTGAGAATTACCTGGTTTTTGAAGGTCCATTGTGTGAGCGAGACAGAGGAGAAAGAGGGGGCATTGTCACATACCAGATAAAATGGCTAGAAATATCTTGTTCTCAGGATTTGGTGGGCAGTTACCTCAGCTGAACTGTGCCTTGTCCCATATTTGTCATGAAAATCTTCTAGGATGTGTTTCACCTCCAGCCTATCCAGACACCTGAGTTACAAACCCTCATGATTGCGTTTATACAATTGGTCATTCTTTAGCATGTAGGATCTATTTTTATTTTTAGAGCTCTTCTTTGTGAACCATTCATCCCCTCTGGGTAGCAGTTTTGCAACAGGTAGTAAACTATATCTTGGTACCATATGTCGGTAATCACACCTTGATTGGTGTAGGTCTCACACACCAGACCTTCAACTTTGGAGATCAACTTTGTCAGACCTTGACATCTTACTAATTTCATCGACTGGATCTCTAGGTCAAACTCTCAAAGGATTTCCATCCATTTTCCTCTTTGTTCTCCCAACTCATTCTGTATCAAAAGAGACTTGGCAGCTGCGTCAGGGACTCTTCCGAAGACCTTGCTTCTCAAGATGTAGTGTCAAAATCTCTTTACTACTTTGATGAGGGAAAAAGACTATTTGTCCAAGTTGGGGTACCTGATCTCAGCATCCTTAAAGGGGCAACTCATAAAGGCTATAGGTCTCTCATCTTTACTGTCCTTCTTCTGCGTTAGGATGCTTGTGCATGAGTGCTCAGATGTAAAAGAATAGAGCTTGAAGGGTAGGGCATATTCGGGACTGACAAGGACTAGGGCCGTGGAGATGGCACTTTTTATTTCCTCAAAATATTTATTTTCCTAGATGGTCCATTCGATCTTGGCATCCTTTTTGAGCATGTCGTTCAATGGCTTTACTATCTTCGTGAAGCCACTAATGAACTTCCTTACGAAGTTAATCTTCCCAAAGAAAGATTTCAACTCTTTACGACTGTGGGGTAGTGTCTATTTCAAGATAGATTCCACCCTCTTTGGATATATGACTATCCCATCCTCTAAAATGATGTGTCCCAATAGCTTCCCTTCAGTTACCCCAAACATGCACTTCTTTGGATTGAGAGAGATCCAATATTTCTTGCACCTTTGCAGACATTTTCTGACATCGAGTATGTGGTCATCTCTTTGTTTCAAAAATATTGTGAGTTCATCCATGTAAATGATAATATACTTCCCAACTAACCCCTTGAAAGCTATGTCCATTTCCCTTAGGAAAGTGTCCCCGACATTTATCAGACTAGAGGGCATCTGCCGGTAGGTGAAGGCTCCCCATTTTGTGGTAAACATTGTCTTCAACTTGTCCTCTTCCTGCACCATCACTTTATTGTATCCTAAGTAACCATCCATGAAGGACATCATTTTGGATCTGTTGACTATCTTTAATACTTTGTCGAGAGACGGGAGTGGGTATTTTTCCTTTTGGGAGGATTTATTCAAGTTCCGAAAGTCCACACATAACCTGATCTCACTGGTCTTCTTTCTTATGGGCACCAAGTTTATGACCCATGTGGAATGTCGAATTGGAAAAATTATTCTAGCATCTAGTAACTTCTAGACCTATTTTTGAATCAAGTGCTCCATAGTAGGGTTCATAGGCCTTTGGCGTCGTCTAAAGGGTTTGGAGTCTGGTTTTAGGGGGATGTTGTGTACTATGACTGAGGTATCATATGTCTTTAATTCTTCATAACTCCAGGCTATAATATCTCAATATTCGGTGAGGAGTTGGACCATTTTCTCATTTTCTTCTTTGGTACCCACTTTTATGATGTGTACCTCTCTTGGTTCTTCCTCCATGCCAAGGTTGTATGTCTTGCACTCTTTGGCATAGGGAGTTATGTCTGGGCATCTCTTTATGGCAGTCTCATCACTATTGAAAATCCTTTCCAGTTATACCATCCCCTTCGGTATAGCATTGTACCTTAGGTTTATGATGCCATGTTCATCGAGGTCTTCAAGATCGACTGCTTCTTCCTCTTCTTATTCCTTCCTTTCGTCTATGATCTAGGTTTCAAACATGCCCATGCACATGATAAAATCAAGGACATGTTAATCATATTGGAAGACTTGGAAATTACTGATGTTATTTAGGATGGCCGATGTTGTGATGATTTCAACTGAAAACTTCTTTAACTGGGACTTCGCCATTGGATGTAGTGAACTAGCGGATATATCTAGGGCATCAACGATAACGTTCTTTGTTTGTGGTATAGATTGGATGTTGAAGGCTTCAAAGTCATTCATCAAATAACATGCCCTATTTTGGTAGGCTAAGAGCCTCTTATTGTTGCAGGAATACTGACTGCAGACTTTCTTGATGACCAATTGTGAATCTCCTTCTACTGTCAAAGCCTTTATTCCTTTCTCGTGGACTAGGAGGAGTCTGTGGATCAGTGCTTCATACTTTTCAACATTGTTAGTGCATCAAAATTGTAATCTGTATGTAGCGTAAGAAGACTTACCTCTCAGGTTAATGATTTTAATCCCCATGCTTGCTCCTTGTTTACATTTATAGTCATCGAAGCATAATTTCCAAATCCATTTTTGCCCAACAAGGCTAGACTTGGTGAGGGCCCTTTTGGTGAAACCCATGGTTTTGGTCCTTCGATCCTTCCCTCCATCACTATCTGAGGAAATTGGTTCTCCTTCCACTGTCCGTTAGATACATCTAGGTTCAGAGATTTTCACACCCTTAATGTTTTCATCCTCTAGTAACCCCTTGTAGGGTGGACAAGCTCCATCATCCGAAGTGCTCCATTCACTAAGCACGTTTAGGGCCAGGATTTTTTCATCTGAGTTTGACTCACCATCTCAACTTAGATTGGCCAGGTTTTCTTCCTTTGGCATGGGGTCACTCTCATCTGCCACCTTAAAGCCTTCTTCCATCACATGCACTTCCCATACCTCCTTTGGTAGGGTGATCTGGGCTAATATTCATGACAGTACATCCTGGGATCTGGGGCATGTGAACTCTGAATGGCTTTCTTGGTGTAATCGACAGTATCCTGGTAGTAACAAGATGTTGGGATTGGCATCCTGTCCCAAATGCCTCAGGCTTGTTGTAGTGTTGTCAATAAAACTTCTAAAAATGTCGTCACTAATGGGTAACTCAAGGAGGCCTTGGATGGGACTATGGTCTGAATCTTCCCCTTCTTGGATTTGAAACATGAGGACGTCATCCATCTGATAAGTTCCTAAGTCAGTTTGTGTGAATATAACTTCATTAGGAGCATTGTATTCTGTGATCATCCTTTTTAGTTTTTGTTCTACGTCTATCTTGATCTAATTGTTCAATCCTCTCCAGCACATCCAGAGTTGAGTGAAATCTATAGACAACCAACCCCTCAGACATCTAGTCCCCTTTCGGCTCAACAACATTCTGTAGATTTCAGGGATGTCCACTATATGTATATCGATGCGCTCTTGTATTCTTGGATGTGCAACCAATTGAATATGTACGTCTTTGAGCATGCTGATTACTTTGACTTCCATTTTATCTAGTTGTATCACTACCTTGTTGGTTATCTAGGGTACCATTCCCAGTTTTTGTCTAATTGACAAGGGTAGGACATTGCACAATGCTCTGGAATCAATCAAGAAATTATGTAAATTCTTCCCAAACATCCACAAAATGAGTAGGAAAGGGGGTACCTCCATCTTGTCTTTGAACATTGTGGGAAAAGCCTCAGAAGTATTGATATTGAATGTGGGTTCTGTTGTAATGCTAGCTGACGGACCTTGCTTTGAATGGTCCAAAGATTTTAAAAGGGCTTCCTTTTGAGATGGGAAACCCTATAGTAATTCAAACATAGATATGTTCACCTTGGTCTTTTTCAACTCTTCAACCACACTATATTTTTCACTTGACCACGCTGCGCTCCTGTAACCACCAAATGCATTTGGGGGAGGAGTCATAGGAGAATTCGGCCCTTTAGGAGGTATGGGGTTGTTGTTGGCCCGAGGAGCTGGGGGAGTCAGTTGTTTGCT
Organism: Thuja plicata; assembly: GCA_018584345.1. Lineage (NCBI taxonomy): Eukaryota > Viridiplantae > Streptophyta > Pinopsida > Cupressales > Cupressaceae > Thuja > Thuja plicata. Next base: position 29,185 of record MU227635.1, on the reverse strand, counting down.
AGGAGGTATACCATCAGTGAGGATTTTTTTCCTACTTCATAGATAATACAAATTCTGGTGATCATTTTGGAAGGCATGTACTTCAGAGTTTTCAGGTTCCTCCACAAACTCTTCTTCTTTTGTGTATGTATTTGATCCTTCTCCATTTCTACACTCATAAGAATAGAACATCATGGCATTGAAATGAATGGGTGGCTCATCGAGATTCTGAGTAGGATGGTTGTAGGAGTTTCCCTTGTATCCTTCATGGCCTTGGTATGAGTCTGGAGCCCCAAAAAAATTTTCTTCCAAAGCTTCGTATGTTTTTGCATTATCTGTGGGGATGCTATCATTTTTTGGTCGGGTGTTCCATGGCCTAGTGGGCCTTTGCTGCCCAAATGGCTTCTCTTGTGTATTGTTGTTGTTGTAAGTATTGAAACCCCAATTCAGATTCTTAGGATAGGCATTCAGACCAGTAGATGTCCACTGGTATCCCCCTTGGTTTTGGGATGGGTTTAACTTCATCCTGGTGAGCTCACTTGTGAGTTGTGACAAATTTTTCTTCACGACGTCTAGCTCAAAAGCTATGAGAGTATCAGGTTTTGTTTGGGGCGCAACTCTTTGCTCTATGAATGTTGCCTTATGGGTTTCATATCTCAGCTAGGTGATGGATGGTGGTAGGGCTATGAATGGTTGTGGAGGAATTAATGATGGGCTTGGCTGCGAAGTCCCCCTCCTACAGATCCATTTTCTATGTAAATGTAATGGCCTCGTTATATACCTTTTCCATTGTATCTCTATCTACAGGGGGAAGTATCCTTAGGAAAATTGAGGTGAATGGGTCCAAATATTTAAGATAAAATTTTATGACAGCTGCCTCTGGTATGGTGTAAGGAGCTTCCAACTTTCCATGCATTTTTATGGAAGTGATGGTTGAACATGGCGATGGGCTCTTTGGGATATTTCCTTGTTGTAATGAATTGGTGATGTATTGCAGCCAGCTCCATGTATAATTTGAATTGGTTAAGAAATTTGGTTTCAAATTCATTCCATATAGAGAAAGATCCCCTTGGCAAATTAAGGTACCAGTTGTACAAAAATTCTTCCAAAGTGTAGGGAAAAGGCGGCAGACAACATCCTAGTGGGCAATCTCCTTGTGGTTTAAAATTTCTTTGACGAAATGGATGTGATCTTCTACTGTTCTTGAACCTTTTTGGATTCTTGGGCAGTTCATGGAGTTGTCCAACAAAATATAGTGGTGAACTTTGTGCATTAGCAAAGAAAACCATCAAATGAGGCGGTTGAAAATTCTGATTTTTCAAGTTCTAATTTTGATCTATGGCTGTGGGAATATTTGGGACAATGATGTATGATTTTTTTCCAAGTGGATTCTGTGACTCGATGTGATGGTGAGAGGATTTCTCCTTTTTTTTCCCTTTGTCGCTGTGAGGCCTACGATGGTGAGTGAGTTCAATGAACTCACCTGTCTTCGAAGATGATCTAAGCACTTTCTCGAACCATTCTAGGGAGAAGGATCCAATATTTTCCATCTTTTTAGTCTTGAGGCCCTCCTTCTAGCGCCACTTCTGTTGAGCGTCATTTTTGCACAAGCCAACTTGCTAGGATCTCGAGATTTGACTTCCTCTCTTGAAAGAATAATGAAGTTATTCCAAAGGTTCTCTGGGGTTGGGTCACAACGTGCTTGGTTACTCAGTTGAATATAAATGTGAATGTTCACAAGGAGTCCTTTGCTATTATGTTCAAGACATCAAACCACAAAACAATCTTTAGTACTATTTTTGGTATTTTCTGTTTTAACCAAAATTAGTGTTTGAAATAAAATGCAATTTTGTATTTTCAAGGTGATTACTTTTAGATTAAGACAGAATTCAAAGGAGCAAGGTAGAAAAAAATGAGTTAAATTACTGAAACAAAATCCTAAGGACATAAACCATTGTAAACCCTTCCTTGCAAATTGAATGGCGGGGAGATTTGGAACAAATCCAAGAGATATAAATCAAACAAAGTTGCAATTCTATACCCAACAGATGCAAGTGTTTGGAGAGAATGTGAATTCACTCGTGCAAGATATTCAAAATCTATCAAATCATGAAGCCACCAAGATGTGCGCACCCACGAGACAAATTTATCATTAATCCCAATAGATGATACCTTCCACGTATTCGTCACAACAAGGTAGATAGAGAACAACAAACTCCAACTAAGGTAAATGTGAATTCAAAACACAAAAAAACAAGAGGCTCTTTGAAAGTACTGAATAATGGATACACACAATTCACCAATTTTCATAGATGGCAGAAATTTGAACACCACAAATGAAGCACAAAATGTAGATCTTTATTGTATTAATAATCCAACCCTATTACATTGATTTGATTACAATATATAGAGTTTTTGATCTACCAACTCTGAATGTCAAATTTAGGGCATCAAAGAGTCTAAATTTATGAAAATAAACTAAAACTAAAGTTTACTAGAAAAGAAACTATTTCTAAATGATACTAAATAGCTTGCATGGATTTTCAAACTATTTACAATTAGTTGTCCATGCAAGAGGGATCAAACTTGTCAAGAAAGAAAGAGAAAGAAGAGATGGTTTCTTCTATGAATTGGAGTCTTCTTCTTGGTTCTTGGAGTTTTTCCTTGGAATCTTCATCTAGAGGTTCTTCTTGTGTTGGGAACTGATAGGTGACCCTTAGTCTTTCCAAACTAAACTCAAGTTAACCATCAATCTGATCTAGAGTTCAACTGGCATACAAAAAGATGATCTTGCTGGAAGCACTCAAATTTTTGGCCCCTAACCTCTACTCCGAAGTTTTTAGTATCCAAAAGTGGCTAAGTGTCAAACTGACTTTGGAGATTTGAAGGTTTTGGGCTTTTTGGAGGCTGAAAGGCCAAAAATATAGAAGGCCAAAAGGCCAAAAATACTGGGAGGCCAAAAGGCCAAAAGCTTCATTTCTTGAGGAGGCCGAAAGGATGAAACTTGCCATAGGAGAATTTCACTAAGTGCTGAAACTACTTTTTTTCCAAAATGCTCAAGGATCCAAGGAGATAGTTTTCAAATACTTCTGGGTGTACATCTCAGAGCCTTTGTATGATCTCCTGAACTTCTTCATAGTTTATCTTCTTTCTTTTCACCTTGTTGACATTTCATTCTTTCTTCTCTTTAAATGTAGTCAATTCAGAAGCAAAGAACTAGATCTCCTCTTCGTGTCCTATCATCCTTAACATTTCTTCCTTTGAGTAGAACAACTATTGTAAGGCCTCCTTGGTACTGATACCTTCCATAATATCCCTGAACTATTGGACCACTTCTTTTGATGGCCATAAGATCTTCTTATATTCATCTTGGTATAAGTCGAGGCTAATCCCAGTGAAGAAAACATCTATTTCTTCTACCCATTCCAAAACCTCTTTCTACTTTTCCAATATGAAGGCTTGAAAATTTTGATAGACACTAATTATCTTGACTATATGCTTGATCCAAGTATCAAAATTGTCCATCTCTTTGCCCTCATATATATTTACCAAGATCTGGAAGCTCCATTTCTTAATGATTTGTAAGTCTTGGAGGGTGGCTCACCATTTTCTTGTCTTAGAATCCAAGCCACCTTCATTCTCCATCAAGTTAATTAAATTTTTGGCTTCAACCAAAATGATCCTAGAAGTTTTGATTACATGTTTGATAGCCTCTTCCCCGCACTACTCAAAATATCCTTTCCAATCTGCACTAGCTTGGATAAAGGATGGTGTCAAACCCACCGAAAAGTCTGGGGTGCTCCTCTTTTCCAATGCTGCCTGTAATGAGGCCTCTAGATAGCTTGTGTCAATAGGACCAACCATCTTTTGAATGAACTTCTTCAAAGCTTCATTATGTTCCATCAGGGATTTTATGGTCTCCTCATCCTTACTCATGAACCCTAAGGCATGTTTAAGGCCTAAGGCTGTCAGTGTCTTTCTCCCTTCCATGGTTGGTTCTCCCAAATCTACCTCCTCAAATGTGTATTCTTCTAGAGTTTCTTGTGTTTGAGAGGTTCTAGAAGAAGGAAGTGTAACATGTGCCTTCCAGCGACCCCTAGTGTTTTGTGTGACATATGACATTGTCCATGCTGGTAATATGACCCCTGTTTGATGAAAATATTTCCCTAAAGAAGCCATATTTGTATCTTCCCCCTCATCTTCATCTTTTTAAGTCCTTTTCCTTAACTGAATTTCTTTAGTGAACCATGTAGGTTTACTAGATGCGGTGACTGACTCATATAGGGAAACCTGAAGGACAGAATCCAAGTTTTTGGGCCCCGGGGTTACTTCCTTATCTGGCCCTTCTTCCTATTCCTTGTTCTTTTCCTCCTCATTCATTTCTTCCCCTTCTTTTCCTTCTTCTCTTTCCTCTTATGAATTTTCTTCTTCTGCACTTAATGATCCTCCATGGGTTGGGATGAAGCAAGGAAAAGGGATTGATGGTGGTGGAGTAGGTGTAGGGAGATTTGGAAGGGGAAATGTGAGAGTAGTAGTTGGAGGTGGAGTTAGTGTTAGAGTTAGGAGGAATGGTGGTGGAGTAGGAATTGGAGGCGGGAAAGTAGTTGGTGGAGTAGGAATGTGAGGTGGTGGAGTAGGAATTGGAGGTGGGAAAGTAGTTGGTGGAGTAGGAATGTGAGGTGGTGGAGTAGAAGTGAGTGTCTCTTTTGTGACCTTATCCCCTGTTACATCTTGGGTGATTGGGGCATCTTGATTTATGATCCCTTGATCTATATTAGAGCTTACTTCTGTGACAAGTACATTAGGTGCTGGATTAGTGAACTGAGTGGGAGGTGGAGTGAGGGTTACCTGTGGCTAAAAAAGAGATGGACCTCCCATTTCGTACCCTGTTGCATAACATGGTGTGTCTTTCCCTTGGCCTAAAAAACCCTCTAGACCTTCAAAGTCAGATATTTGAAACTCATTTGATGCTGATGCCTCCAAGGGATTATCTTGTTCTTTGGGATCCTCTTGGTGTTTCCTAGTAGCCTCCTTCTCTCTCTCTTCTGATACCTTGTTCATTAACTAGGGTTACCTCTTCTTCTCCTTCTTCTTCTGGCTCTTCTTGTATTGTTTCCAATTGTGGAGACAAAATTTCTCTTCCTTTTATATGTTTTCTTACCCTTTTCAATGGTAGGAGGAGATTGTTCAAAAGTGGATGGCCCTTCATCTAGTGAAGCCTATGCTGACCCTACTGGAGGATCTATCTACCCCGTCATTCTAGTCTTGGGAGCCTTGTGCCTTGGGTTCAACCCGTACTGTACTACATGTTCATGGCCATACACTATATTTGGATTATGTGGTGGCACCTTCTTGTATTGTGGCACTATATTTTTCTCTCCACGTTGTTTATCTGCCTTCTTGGGTGGATCCATTAACATTTTCACCAGGATTGGATCCATTTTATAAGGCCTTCCGATACAAGTTTCTATTGTTTTGAGTACATTCCTAGCCTGGAACTCAATTTCATGATTCTCATCTTTATCAACTTTGGCATTCATGATGGACCTATCATATATTTTTTCCAAAGTGTACATGGCCTCTAATACTGTCTGAATCCTTCTCCCAAACCTTTGAAGGAATTGGGGTCTTCAATGTGTGTTGTGCAAGGGTGAGGGAAATCCTGCAATAATTTGTAATCCTGACCTCATGATCATCTACACAATTGATCCAATGGTATTCCAAATGTGGTTCATAGATATAGAACCTTTTGATGATGTGGCTATATGTTCCTATCGGGTCAAACCTTGGTCGGACTATTTTATAAAGTTGTATTGGGCATTCATCCCATTCAAAGGCCAAGGATTTGCAGACCTTCATATCTTGTAAAGTGTAGGGCCCTAGAGAAATAGGGAAGTCCTAGCAATGTTTCTTCTTGTGTTTGATATGTTCATAGGTGTCATCAAGCTGTTTGGCCATTTCTAAGGTGATTATCCAATCAGATGTATATCGTGGAAACTTCCTAGGTCTCAAGGTAGACCCTGCCACCCAAATGCAAGTGAATGTTTTATACTATATGTAGTAAGCCCCAATGGCCCTCACCTTGGCGACTTCTTCCTTTGACACCCTCTTTGCAAAATCACGTTCAATGGATCAGATGATTGTGAAGGTGAAGGCGTCATTGACTATCCTATAGTCTGGGCTATCTTCTGACATGTTTTCCTTTCTTTTTAAGTGGGGGTATACAATGTGAGGCAATGCATTAGGATCATTTATGTTTTCCCTCTTGGTGAGTCCCAGGTAGTTTTCTCATGCTGCAAATAAGTACACCATGTAGGTACTGATATAGAATTTAGGGTCATGTTTTATTGCCACCAGTTGTTCATCCAACCTGTCGCTGATGATGGTTCCCCAATCGAACCTAGACTTACGGCCTCTGATTTTCTGTATTAAGAGAATCATCCAATTCTCCAGTTGGAAGGACTAAGGTAACCCATATACCTAACTTAGTAATGTTAGGGCTTCCTGGATATCCTCTTTCATGTACCCCCTCCTGAGGTCTATCTTGTCTAGCCTATTTTTGGGGAGGGGTTTCTCGAGGTAATTCTTGTTGAAATTGTCATACACCTCTTCCCCTTTGTTGTTGAACCATCTGTTGCCCTTTTCTATGAAGAAGTCATAGAATTTTTGTATGCCTTTGTGGAGGTGGAATCCCTCTTCTATGATGTCTATTCTAATATCCAATACCACATGTCCCTCTATGTTCTAGACCACCCTTTTATCCAAGTCATAATGATTTTCCAAAGTCATGATCAGTTCGGATGATGTGAAAGTCACTGGGTGGGCTTCCGCGTTAACTAGTCCTTACAGGACTAGTGAGGTACAATCTTCTGATCTCCCAGCCGGTTGGGAACATCTTGTCAGGAATTGATCCCAATCTACATTCTTGATATCAGTATCAGTGATCTCAATGTGTTTGTTGCCAACCTTTGAAGGGGGAGTGTTTCCCTTGTATAAGTACTTCATTTTTGATGTAGTCTTTTTCTCAGGCATTCCTGCAATGAAATATGCAAGTATCAGTGTTTTATTTGCAGAAGAAACTAAAAAGAATTGACTAATCTAGGAAAATAGGAGTAAAAATCTCTGTAAGTAGCCAGAAATGTAGATTTCACACTTTCAGCCCTTTCAGGGTTTCAGGGGCCAAAAACTGGTTTGGAGTCCAAAAAGGCCAAAAGTGTGAAAGAGAAATCGTTGAGGAAACGGAACCTGTCGGCTTTTCAGTGGTTGAAAGTCTGAAAAGATTCTTCAGACACTGAAAGCATGAAATGGATCTCAGACTCCAAAATTTTGAAACCCCTAAGATAGACAACATCATCAGAGATTCAGACTTGTTAGTGTTTTGGACGTCTTAGAGGTTTGAAATGTCAAAAAAGCCGACTCTCCGAGGACCACTTGGACGACACAAGACCTAGTTTTCAGCCTTTCAGAGGCTAAAAACCTATGAAAAAGGTCGTGACTTAAAATAGGAAAAACCCTAACTAGAAAACATGAAAGACCAGACCTGACCTTACAAGGAGGGGCTTCCCCTATAAGGCTAAGGGTGTAGAAATCCCTAAAAGACTAGGGGTCAGCACGCACTGAGATGGACAGGCACTAGGTGAGAAACCCCGAACCAAAACCATGAAGAATGAAAAAGAACACTAAGTTGCAAGGAATGAACCTACCTTGTGAGAGCTAGGAACAGAGGAGGAAGACACAAGGAGGTCAAAGATGTGGGGCGATCAGCCACAAGGAGCGATGATGAATCTTTGAAAATTTGCTACTCAGAAGATGAAAGAAAAACAAAGTGAGTGAAACTAGGGCCTTTTTTCCCTTTTATAACTTGTGGGGGGAATGCCATCACTTTTGGTATTTTGACGTCTGAAACACTGAAAGTCCAGAGGTAGACACCTTTCGGTGTTTTAGTGTTTTCGAAGGCCGAAAACACCAAAAGGGTCAAGGTTCGGCCTTTCAGCTGTTTCGATATTTCGGAGGACTCGGTCCTTCAAAAAGATGAAAGGGAAAAAAGGCCAAAAAAAGGTGTCTTCTTGACCCAACAGGATGGTAATGAGACTGATTAGGGAGGGACTTAAAAGGGGGTAGACTTAAAAGACCAAAAGACACAAAAAAGAAAGAAGGGGAGTCCCCATGGTTAGCGGACCAACATGGGGTGTGTGTTGTGGACCCACAAAAGGTACCAATAACATTCTTTTCATCCAATCTAGGTACTAATGCCCATGTTTAGTTCTTCTCTATCTATTCTATCTCTTCATTCATAATACTGACCTGTTCTTCATTTTTGAGTGTAGTATTAATAGATTTAGGCTCAAAATCACAAATTAAACATCTAGTGTTCAATGACTTAATTCTTGTTCTTGTTCCAGCCTTCTTGTCTCCTATGACCTAGTTCTTTGGATGGTGTCTTCTGACATACTTAGCAAGTACCAGTTCAACTCTTTGTTCATCATTTTGATCATCATCTTGACCTTCATTCTAATCTCCATCGCTCGGGACATTATTTTGAGCAATTTCCTGATTTTTGATGTTTGCATCTTGATGCTCAGGAGTGATACACTATTGGTCGGGAAGAGTGTTAGGTTCTTCACTATATACAAACTTGTAGTCTTCTGGTTTCTTTCTTCTTTCCTCATCATTTTTCTCAGCAAATTCATCTATTTTTACATTTGCACTTTCAATGATTCTGTTAGAGGACTTGTTAAGACATTTATAAGCCTTGCTTTTGGTAGAATACCCTAAAAATATTCCTTCTTCACCTTTGGAGTCAAGATTTCCATTTCTACCATCTTTCAAAATATAACATTGACTTCCAAAAATTCTGAAGTAACTTACATTGGGTGTATATCCATACCATAGCTCATAAGGTGTCTTATTGGTGTCTTTCTTCAATTGAACTTTGTTTAATGTGTATATAGCAGTACTAATAGCTTCTCTCCATAATTTTTGAGTGATGCCTTTCTCAATCATCAGTGTTCTAGCACAATCAATAATGGATATGTTCCTTCTATCAACAATCCCATTTCACTGTGGTGTTCTTGGTGCAGAAACTTGTCTTTAAATTCCATGCTCATTACAAAATTTAGTGAATTCATCATAAATAAATTCTCCTCCTCTATCTGATCTTAAGCATTTCAGTTCCTTACCACTTGTTTTTCTACAATAGCTTTATACCATTTAAACATCTTGAATGCTTCTAATTTCTCTTTTAAGAACTGTATAGTCAGAAAATGGAAGCACTTCTATTATAGATGTGTTTAGCCTTCTGAGTAAGTGGTTTGGGGTCATGACAAGTTCCTTGAATGGGTTCCTGATCTTGACATGGCTTCCCCCCTATTCTGTCCCTCTTTCCACTCTTATTTAGCCTAATTTATGCATTCTAAACTACAGACTGGTGATTTCGGGCTTCAGGGTTAGGTTCAACCTTTTAGGTCTATGTCGACCTTAACCCTGACCTAGGTCATGGTTGACCTCGACCTTGACCTAGGTCAAGTTTGGCCTCAACCTTGACCCAAGGTCTCACAGTTTTTGGAGGTCGGCCTTTGCAAAACGTTTTTCCCGCTTCCGGGTCGGTTGTTTCGGGTTCCAAAGTGTTGATTCCTAAATTATATTTAATATAGGTCCTCTCCTAGGGGTAAAGGCTTTAATGAGAATTTAATCCTCCTATGTAGGCCTCCTTAGAAGATTGTGCCCTAATTTCATATAAA
>MU227635.1:0-12993 GCA_018584345.1 Thuja plicata | reverse complement strand
TTGGTGATCTCTCCATCCACCTTCTTCCAAGCCTATTCCAAATTCAAGAACCCATTCAAGAATTGGTGTTGGAGATCTACAAGCAAGAGATTTAAGACATCCTACCTTTCTACATTCCACATTTTGAGGCATACTTGTTGATTCAAGGATTCGAATCCGTCACAAGGAATTTTTCAAGCAAGGTGAATTTATGCATTTACTTTGTCCATTTCTGCAATTTCAATTACATATATTTGAGGTTAATTCCAAAACAGGGGTTTGACCAAGGCAAACCCCTCCCCCACAACAAACAATCCTCTTTTTCTTGCAGGTACAGGTTTAGAATAGTTGATTTGAGACTAGATCTGGATACCCTTTTTGGCTTTCTTCCAGACGACGTGAACAGATTTTCTATCGGACCTATGCAGGTCAGGGTCGACATTATTGGGTCAAGGTTGACATTTATGGGTCAAGGTTGACCTTTTTCATAAGAAGACATCAAAATGGAAAAATATTTCTGGGTTTTGTTCTTCTCTGTGTTCCGGTTCAAGATCAATTGTCAGTTTTTCCAAAAGCAATCTACAGACCTTAGAAAATAGCATTCTTTAATCTACAATATTTCAAGGTTAGTGCATTTCTCCTATTTCTTCAATTACTATCATATATCATTTCTATACATATAATTAACAGAATTTAAGGTATCCCTCTTGTTATTCTCTTTTCCAAATAGTTGATTCATTTGTGCATTAGCCCTTCTCTTGGGTTGATCAACTTAGATCTCCCATTTGTGCATTTGAGGATAAAAAGGAGCATCTTATCTTCTCATTAATTACAATATACAATCAATACAATTCAATTCAATTAAATTTAAGGAATTTAATATAATCTAGGCAACTCAAAGAACAATTTATACATCAACACATTTCTTATCTCAAACATTACATTTCAAGATAATCAATAATCAATCAAACAATTCTTTCTTAATACATTATACATTTTTAATAAACATATCTCTATTTCAATCCCCTCTACATTTTGGTGAGATAGGTATTTCCCATATTACAAGAACATAATTGTCATCATTCTAGAATAATCATCAACAAAAGAATGAAGTATCTATCACCATAGTAACTCTTTGCTCTCATGGGTACACATAGATCAGTATGGACTAGTTGTAGAATAGCATTAGATATGTAGGTTTTTCTCTTGAAACTAGACTTTGTCATTTTACCTTTTTGACAATTATTACACATGACATGGTCAGGTTTTAACATGCTTGGTAATCCTCTTACTTTCCTTTTATTGCTTATCCTAATCATGTTGTCAAAATTTACATGACATAACCTTTTATGCCACAACCATATGTATTTGTTTCTAGCTATTAAACAAGTGATGTTTATATCATCAAGATAGAATAGGTTACCTTTTGTCTGTTCACCAGTTCTGATCAACCTTCCTGATTCATTAAATATCTTTGCCTTTTTGGTCTCAAATGCAACTCGGTGACCTGTGTTATTGAGCTATGAAACACTCAATAGATTATAGTTAATTCCTTTTACCCAGTATGCATTTTCACATCTGATCAGATTATTCAACATTATGGTTCCTTTACCTTCAACCGAATAGAATGAGTCATTACCCATTTTTACTGATCCACCATTATAATACTCAAAATTTTTAAAAGTTTCCTTATCTCCAGTCATGTGGTGAGTACAACCACTATTAATAATCCAAACATCATTTTTACTAACCTTAGATATGAGTGCATTCTCAATATACCTTTCCTCTTCGTCTGAATCATCCTTTATAGAAACAAATACCACCTCAATATCTTCATCAGATTCAGCGTCAATATTCTCAGCTTTGTTCTCAGCCAGGTAACAAGCTTTCTTTCCTTTGTCCTTGTAGTCTCAGTTGTCTCTTCTGTCAGATTTTTTGCTTCACTAATCTCTGTCATCACCTCTGTCAAACTTCTTTTCATATGATCTGTCACTATTTCTGTCTTCTTTTCTTTTGTTAGGACATCTAGCAACAAAGTGTCCAATCTATTTACAATTAAAACATACCAATGGTAATTTACCTTTGTATCTACCTTTGCCTCTCTACAATCTTCTAGCCATTAGTGCTTCAATCTCATCAAGTCCTTGGTCATCACTATCACTTTCACTATCATTTCTCATAGGTTGTTTTTATGACTTGACTTACTTATTTTCAAAGAAGAATTGAATGTTGACTCAATAGGTGGTAAGACACTGTTGTCAAAGCTATTCATCTCAAATGAAATAAGTCTACCAACCAAACTATCTAAAGTGACATTTTTATTTTCTAATGCTCTCATTTCTTGTATAGCAGATAATCTAATAGCATAAATAGGTAGTAAGGTTCTTAGGATTTTACTTGCCACTGTTTCTTCTTCAAGTACACCTCCAACTCCTCAGATAGAATTGACTACCTCTTTGTAACTGCAGCTATACTAAGTGATGTTTTCTCCTTCTTTCATTCTTAGGTAATCAAACCTTCCTCTTAGGATTTCTACCTTAGCTCTTAGCACATTTTCATATTCTCCATGTACTAGCTTCAATTTGTCTCACATTTTCTTTGCAATGGTGCATTTTTTGACATATTCAAATTTAGCATCGGAGAGTAAGGAAGTAAGTTCTATCATCATATAATTGTGTTCATTATTTTTTCTCAATTGATCAAGTGTGTGAGCTCTAGTAGGAAACACATATTCAGTATCCAAGTATTGAGTAACATTATTTCCAATACCTGATAGGTGGAGTCTTATCCTGCTTTTCCATGATGAAAAGTTGTCTTTATTCAACTTAGGCACATCCCTTTTTCTCATCTTGTGATCTTTTTCTTGAGTCTTTGGACTCCCTTTCTAAGAAAAAAAGCTCTGATACCAATTATTAGAATAACTAAGAGGGGGGGTGAATCTGTGGCCTCAAAAATTAATCCATTAAATCAACCCAATGCTTTATACCACAATTATAAACCTCTAGTTATCTTCATTCCTACAAGATGTATGCCTCTAAAGAATCTTATCAAATAACTACTTCTCAGAATTCACTATTAATCCTTTTTCTTAAGATTTACCAAATAGTAGTCTAGCCTTTACCGAAATACAGTAAATCACTTAGTTTTTACTGATCAATCCTATTTTAGTAATGTGTAAAGAAAAACATAAAAGCAATGAACCATATACACATTTGACACATGGATTTTTAACTTGGAAACCCTGTTAGGGTTAAAACCACTTGGGGCTGATAACCCAAAATTTTCACTCTTCTAAAGTGAGTGCGGTGAAGAGCCAACCCTGTTAAAGGTTAAAAACACACTATTAAGTGTGACCTTGTTAGAGGGTTTAAATATAATAGTTTGTCACTTGATATCTGGCATTTTACTATGCTATCTTCATGATAAACTTTTTGATACTCCTTGGGATGTATCTCAATATATAAAGGATAATTAAATCTCACTCTGTTAAGAGATTTTCTGAATCAACGGTTAAACTGAAACAGTATATGATCTGTTCATTAATACAACTTAATCTTGCAGATGTTCAGATCTATTGTAAGCTCATAATACCTTTCTGATCAATGTTTCTTTTCTGTTCCATTTCTCCACTTCTTTCTGCTCGGTGATATTGTTGCTTCTATGTTGCTCGGTGTCCGCAGAAATATTAGCTCTATTTTTTAGCTTGTTTGATCAGGACTGTATGAAGACTTCTTATCTTCACCAGTATTATCTTCAAAATCCTCTATTATTCTCCCCCTAACTCACAATGAATTATCTTTTCTCTCTTATAGACATGATTTCACTGTTACTAAGTCCTTGTCTTTCTTTTTCTTGACATGATCCGCATTTCTCGCCATTCTTGCTTTAAAGCATGCTTCAGTTTTATCCCGCAGATTTCTCCTTGACAATTGGAATAAAACTAGCTTTAAAACTCTATCTTATCTCTATCTTTTAACTGGTCGATGAAAAAAATGTAATCAATAAATTAACTCCATATTTAGTTTTTGCCAGCTAAGTCTTTTGTAGTTTTCAAACTTCAGTTCTGATCGGTGTTTAACTCCTTGTTTTCTTAGTCTTGACTTTAGTTGTCCTCGGGCATCTTTGTCCGTTAGGGTTTTCTGTCCGTCAAGAAACACTGTGACTTTCAGTTCTTCTCGGGTATCACGTTGGTTATGCTCGATAATGCTTGATCGGGTATCTTTCTCGGGTATCACTATGACTCTTCTCTCGAGGTTCTCTATCCATCGGTGTTTGTTGTCACTTAGTGTATACTGAAATTTTATGCATTATTGATAACATAACCTTTATCTCTTTTTGGTTCTTTGAATTCTTTTAAAATATGTATATAACCAATTAGATTATATCAAGTTGACATTAATGACAATACAATACATTAACTGATTTAATGTCTTGCATTTAATTTATGAAGCTCAGTGATCATCAACTTAACATCTTCAAACATCCAATCAGTTATAGTTCATCAGTTTGGTTGCAATATCTTCAATCATAGTGGCTTGAAAACACCATTCTTCAGTCATAGGTAGTGATACTCTTCACTATAGGGTTGCAATAATCAATATTTTTTGCAATGATATCACTATGAGCAATGTGAATCTCTTGTTTTGGCAACATTTCCTCTACTTGGTATTGTAATTTTTTGTCACATCCATACTTGGTTTACTAAGAATAAAAAATGAGCTCAGTTTCCTCTAAGATAGATGCACTCTGATTTGGTAAATAGTCATGACAACCAGTTCCAAATTAATGTCATGAGATTTATATTTGTGTCACAAAAGTCAATGCTCTCTTTCCATTGATCGGTATATTCTTCAAACTTTAGTCTCTAAAGTTTTTAGAAATTAATTTTTGTTATTAGGATATTTGTACATTGAGAAGGAAACATGGGCCCATTCATAGTTTATGTAGTTTTGTGAGGGCCTTTATTCCCATATTCATCACATGACTATGCTTTTACCTTATTAAATATTTTGGTGGCACAATGTTTGGAGTGAGAAAATTCTCGTGAGAATTATGAAAGGACCTCTTGGCAGGTTTTGTAGGCAAGAGGAAGATTTTGTGGGCACCATTGGACTACTAATTTGGTATGTGTGTGCCATATGATAAGGCTTTCTTGTACTTAATTTGGTGGTTCTTTGAAAATTGGCTCCAGACAAATTGTAAATCAAGGTTTGAAACTCTCACCACTCATAATTATCATACTCTGAAGGTGAAAATGCAACACATACTTTGGTCGAAGGGGGATATGGTCCATGATGAATGAGGAACAACCCAATTTCACCATAGAATACAAGGAATTTACACATTATAATAAGTGTGAGGAGGCGATGGGATTGATTTTCCTCTACATTTCAGAATTCTTGTTCTTTCACAACAAAGAAATAAGTGTGACAAGGCAATGGGCTTGATTTTCCTCCACATTTTATAACTCTTGTTCTTTCACAACAAATATTGCACCACACCAAAAGCGGTATGAGATAAACTCAAGATTCTTTTTGGTTTAGTTAGTGAAATTAGGTAAATACACTAACAAGAAGAGATAGCATCACTTTCCATTGATATTTTTCCTTCAATTGAAAATTGTTTGGTCAAACTTAAATCCTTGTGTTCTCAATTAGCTGGATGTGGAAATGATAAGATTGAAAAGGTGTGTATTTTTATAACTTTATCAAAATTGATGGGTGTTTTCTCTTATTTTGCCACTTATTTCTGTTCCACTTTGGATGGGTTGGGTGATCAATTTTTTATGCCATCGTTTGAGACTTTTTGTTAAAGGTTGACCAGGAATAGACCAAAATTTGTCAAATTGATACCATAGAGTCTCATGCATTAGTTTTCACTACCCCAAAATAAAAAGGGAAGAAAAATAATAAATCCAAGGCTCAATTCAGTGAGTCTTCCAAAAAAACCTCATCAAAAGAGTCTAATCCTAAGAAAGAGAGACCAAAATGTGATTTTTTGAAGAAATAAGGTCATATTGAAGAGCATTGTTACAAAAAGGAAATCTGTGAATTAAATGAGTTACTCAAGGAGCATAATGTTTCACTACCCTCATCTAGTTCTTCTACCAAACATGAGAATAAGGTACATAACAACACTTCTCCTAGTTACAAGGGAAAGGTTCATGCCTTGATCACAACTCATGCACCTATAAATATTGGTTGGATCCTTGATTTAGGAGCATCAAAAATCATTTCTAGTTCATCTTAGTACATGGTTATAGGTTCTCTTTGTGACCCACCATGTGATCAACTCTTGATAGAAAGAAATTATCTTTTGAAATTTTGTTTTGGTAGGTGATATTGATTTGGGTGTTGGAATAGTCACCAATAAGTTTTATGTTCCTAAGATTGTACACAAGCTAATTTTAGTTTATTAGTTAACACAAGAAGGAAACACAGTGGAGTTTACCTTAGAGGAAGTTTACATTTGTCTATAGAAAGGTGACCTCATTGTAGTTGGTATGGTTGATCATCTACATAAGGTGTATACCTTTGATTTCATTATTAATGATCCTTATGTTCTCCTGACTCCTCCATCCAATGTCAGGAGTAATACAATGTCATTTAATGGGTTTGTGGATCTAATCCAAATTCCCCCATTTACCTACTACATTAGAGTTGATAGTAAATATTATTCAACATGTATTCTATTACTTCAACCCAGAAGGAATTCATTGGTTCTTCTGATCTTTGGCTTCAAGATGGCTTCATTGCAGCTCTCTCTGACTTGGCTTCATATTCTATTTCAGATTTGGGAGACATAATTGAGGGGATTTTTCTCATAATTGATGATAATTTTTCTAACTCTATTATGGATTTGGCATGTATGTCATGCATTGATATGTACGCGCTATTATTGTTCATTTTGTTATATATAAAATTTCAAATTTGATCCTTGAAGTTGTTGGTTGGATGTTTATGCCTTAAGTGTATTCTTGTTTCACATGACTTGTTTATATGCATGTGTGTTTCTATAAATTAATGTAAGTTTGTGTGTGTACTTCATGTATATTCATATATAGGATTCATAACCTAAATTCATGTGTATGACGTACATGAATGATTTAAGTGAATTCATGTCTATGCTTCATGATGTATGTACTACATGTTTGCTCTAGGACATAAGCAATTTTATGATTTAAGTGAATTAATGCTCGATGTGCTACATTGTATTTAGGAGTATCTTTCATGCTCTATATGTATGCACTCCATGACTTAAGTGAATTAATGTTTGTTATTGTAAGTTTTTTGTGACTGAAATACAGAGTATGAGAGTTTGGTTTTTGTTCTTGGACATTGGATGTAGGGATGTTTTATGCAATTTTGAGCCCCATGAGTAACTTAAAACATATAATGTTCCTTGGGTACACCTGGGAAAACATAGGGGTCTTTGGTGCAAGGCACCCAAGAAACACCAAGCATGGATAGGAGTCTTCATGGGTCCATCTTCACATATTTTTAATCATGGTTAGATCCTAAAGATAAACCATTCATTTTGATTAGATTGATCTCATTGTAAAGTCAATCCATCTAAGGTGTCTTTAAAAAACCTAAGGTTAATTAGAATCATGATCTATGATAGAATAATTAGGTTTGATGTTTTTTGCCTAATAAAGGTCCTACTATAGGATCTAAGGGTCTTCTAAGTCCTTTCAATAGGTCTAGAGGTCCTAATAGCAATATTTGCAACATTGTCAAAAGTTGCACAAATGTTGTCGAGCAACTTTTAAAAGTTGCTATGCAACTTTTTCATTATTGTTGTTTCAAAATGTTCATTGTGGGATCAAACCATTAGCTCCATCA
The DNA here is from genome assembly GCA_018584345.1 of Thuja plicata. Classification (NCBI taxonomy): domain Eukaryota; kingdom Viridiplantae; phylum Streptophyta; class Pinopsida; order Cupressales; family Cupressaceae; genus Thuja; species Thuja plicata. The sequence goes on along the minus strand of MU227635.1, from coordinate 5,170 downwards.
GCTCCAATTGGCTGGGTAAACACTATGGGAGACCATTTTTTGCTTGCAAAGCATCAAGAACATTCTGGCGCAAGTCAGACCCAAGTGTTCTGAAGGTGCACTAAGAAAAATTGGGCAACAATTTTTGGAGAGCAATACCTCAGACCTCATGAGAGATATCAGAGATCTGTGGAGTGAAAAAGGACTATCTTGGGAAGGCCTACAAGCACGTAACTCAAATATGGGAGATTCCACTCAAATTCCATTTGGCGACCCGATCTTCCTTGGTGCAAAAAGTTGCATTGTTGCTCAATTGAAAGTTTCTCAATGGTGTATCTTTCAAACCATTCATCATGGGACAAAACTGTCAGCTCCATCAGCTCCATTTGGCCAGGTAAATTCTAGCGGAGACCTTTTTTCACTTGAGAAGCATCAAGATCATTCCAGAGCAAGTCAGACCGAAGTGTTCCCAAGGTGCACTAAGCCAAATTGGGCAGCGATTTTTGGAGAGCCATATCTTGAACCTCATGAGAGATATCAGAGATCTATGAAGTGCACAAGGAATGTATTAGGAAGGCCTACAATAAAATATCTCAGTTCTAGGAGATTCCACTTGGATTCCATTTGGCGACCTGATCTCGGTTGGTGCAAAAAGTTGCATTGTTGCTCAGTTGAAAGTTGAAAGTTGCTCAATGGTGCATCTTTCAAACCGTTCATCATGGGACCAAACCATCATCTCCATTAGCTCCAGTTGGCCAGGTAAATACTATGGAGACCTTTATTTTCTTGTGAAGCATCAAGAACATTTCAGCGCAAGTCAGATCGAAGTGTTCCCAAGGTGCCCTAAGCCAAATTTGGCAGCAATTTTTGGAGAGCCATATCTTAGACCTCGTTAGAGATATTAGAATTATATGAAATGCACAAGGAATGTCTTGGGAAGGCCTATAAGCATGTATGTCATTTATGTGAGATTCCACTTGGATTCCATTTGGCGACCTGATCTTGGTTGGTGCAAAAAGTTGTATTGTTGCTCAGTTGAAAGTTGCTCAATGGTGCATCTTTCAAATTCTTCATTATGGGACCAAACCGTCAGCTCCATCAGCTTCAGTTGGCTGGTTAAATGCTAGGGGAGATCTTTTTTTAATGCGAAGCATCAAGAATATTCTGGCGCAAGTCAGACCGTAGTGTACCCAAGGTGCACTAAGCCAAAATGGACAGGGATTTTTGGAGATCCATATCTCAGACCTTGTGAGAGATATCAGAGATCTGTAAAGTACACAAGGACCATATTTGGAAGGCCTACAAGAATGTACCTCATTTTTGGGAGATTCCACTCAGATTCTATTTGGAGACCCAATCTCGGTTGGTGCAAAAAGTTGCAATGTTGCTCAGTTGAAAGTTGCTCAATGGTGAATCTTTCAAACTGTTCATCGTGGGACCAAACCGTCAGCTCCATCAACTCTAGTTGCTCGGGTAAATTTTAGGGGAGACCTTTTTTTGAATTTGAAGCATCAAGAATTTTCCCACGCAAGTCAGACCAAAGTGTTCCCAAGGTGCATTAAGCCAAATCAGATAGTAATAGAAATAAAACAATTCAAACGTTCACTAAGCATAACATATAAAACCATAATTTTAATTGTAGATTATGCCTATTACTTTGGTTTGACAAAATATTTTCAAGGTAGTTTCTTTGGAAAATATTAGGTCTATTACACATGGCAATAGATGAAAAAGATATAAGATAGAAAAGAACATACATACAATGCATGAAAAATATGTAGTATGAAAATAATACATACATACAACACATGGAAAAGATATATTATGAAAATGAACATATATACATAAATACAATGCATGAAAAAGATACATACATAAATACATATATAAATACATAATATGAAAATGAACATACATACATAAATACTACACATGGACCATTATTATAATTTAGAGAAACATGAGATATCCACTGCATGAGCCATTGTTATAATTGTAATGAATCGCAATTCACTCATATCCTCTTAGTTAAATGGTACATGGTAAACTATAAAAAATGTGGCCCCTCAGTATATACAAATCAACCCATGGCCACTTTTACATACAATTTGATATTCCTTCAATATACAAAATGTGGTCTCCAAATATGCATGTATACCACTTCATAGTCATTTATATTTACACAAAAGTGAAGTTAGATTTTTTTGCAAAATTTATATACAAAATTATCAAAATAATTTTACCATTTTGTAGAATGGTTCTTCATGATGTCCCAAAACTAATTGAGCTAACCTTCTGGATCAACTCTAACCCTTATTGTGTCATGTATTGCCTCGTGTTCAAATTCACCAAGTTTCCATAAATTCTTCTTACAAGGTCCACCAGTATACTTTATCAATTCAATATTTGTTCCAACAAGAAGGTTCGAGTAATGCAAAATATGTCTATGTGTCTCATAGTCCTCAAACAACCACTTCTTGGAATTTTGGATAGGGTACTTGCATTTCATAGAAGCATAAACTAATACAAAATTCAACATATAAAGTGTAATAGAATGATGGTAAGAGGTCACAAAGTCGTCAAACAAGAACACATTATATTTTGATAGCGTACCTTCTAAGCCATGTCCCTGTCACAAGAAAAGATCTTATTGGGTACTCAAGACCCTCTCCATCAATTACTGTAGTTGTCAATTTCTTTTTTCCCTCAATACAACGACACAAAAATTAATTAGTCCCTTCCTCATTGTTCTCATCTGCAACAACTGCATATACATGAGCTACAATTTATAGAGGGATAAGTTAACACCCTAAACACTTAACCACCTAATAAAATTAATTCAAGTAGGTTCAACAGAGTTCATCTCAAAATGAAGAATACATTGAGAAATTACCTGGTTCAACTAGGTCAGATATGTGATCAAAATCCGTTGATGCTTCAAACTGGCTCAATTGTAGTGCTCTAAGAAGTTGTTATGTATCAAGTGGTTGAAAAGGTGTATAAGACCATTCATCAACCCACTCTTTTTATTCGCATTCCTCCCACACAAAATTCATACAAGACAAGCAAAAACATGTCATTAATCTAGTATAAATACCCAGTGATGCTGCATATGAACTTCTAAATGAGTGTATGTCACTGGATCCTATAAGTGTACAAAAATCTAGATAGTTTTCAATGTTAGACTGACCTATCAACCAAAAAAATCTATTAACCATAGACTTACCTTCATTACATGTTCCCATCGTAGAGTTGCACCATCGCACAATTGTTTCCACATTTATTAACTCTACACCACCTTCGTACTTCAATTCCTCTATGGAAAGAGCTCTTTTTACACATGCACCCGCACCATCATGCTCGCCTTTTCCATGCTTCACCTCAATGAAAATCCAAAAATGTTGAACCCCACTTGTCACATGCATCCTACTCAACCAATAGAACGTCCTTGCATTCTTGAATTGTGAGGTGCAATTGTCTGACCATATTATGTGTTGGTTGTACTCAATACCTCTTTCCCTTAAATTCTCATAGAAAATTTTGAAGAAACCTTACACAAAATCTGATGAATGTGTGTGATCATCATTGATGTAGAAGTGATACTCTCTTAAAACCTTTCTATCTGTGTTTTTTCTATCATGTGCATGCAAGAATGCTATATGTACAAAGATCGTTACTTGTATAGAATGGTAATACAATTCTTGCACTTCATTTTGAGGTTTAAGTGTATAATTCTGAGAAAAATCAACAATGGAGACAATAGCACCAAGGGGAAAAGTGTCCTTACATATCTTGAATTGCTCATCCAACCACCTAGATTTATGTGAATGACGTATGTACTCATAAACTAGTTTCTCTTGAAAAATCTTCATAAAATCAGCTACGCATATATGATTTTTCACTAACTCACACCTCTTAAGTTTTTCCCATCTTTTAGATCATAAGTTACTATCTTGTAATTTCCAAAAGAAACTAGTGTATTTCCAATCTCATTTGTGCTCTCTAGATGGTGACATATCCGCAACTTTCTCATACCACCACATGCACTACAAGATCCATTAAAACACATCATCTTATAATAAATGCAACCATAATCTTGATTGGATAATAAAATTGACATAAAATATCTTGATGATGTAGAAGGTGCTTGAAGACCACGTTTCTACAAAATAGTGTTAGTGTGCAAAGTACAATTCAAACATGACGATATATATCATAATGCATGGAAAATTCAATATGTACCCTGCAACAACATGTGGTGTGTGCATGATTAATCTTGATGTAAAAGGGTTTTTCCATTTCAAAAAATCTTTGAACAATTTAAATTTGAGGAAATATTTGGAGGAATCTTTCATAAAATTGTGTTTGTGTCATATCCAAAAAGTGTTTTGGATGTGGCATACGATTTGTAGATCCGATTCTCCTCCTAACAACGTCTCTTTGGTTGGGTGAAACCCTTGTGTTTTCATGCCAAAAATTTTCAATTAATGTTCTTAATGCATCAACAACCTTGTCCTTGCGTGGGAGTCTACCCGAGAATGACCAAAGACAATTATTGTTTGGATCCTCAAATTTTTCTCACCTGTTAGGATTAAGTAATATTGAGAGGGAACACTTTAAATTAAACTTAAAATAATTCCAAATAAACCATATGCTTACAGAAATGAAAAGAATGTATAAAAAATAACACAGAACTCATAACACCATTATTTTTTGTTGAGGAAACCCTTGCCAAGGGAAAACCCTAGTGGGGATGGTACCCACAAGCATGCACTAAAATATAGTGTCCCTGTTAGGAGCTAAATATTACATAGTACACTTCCTTATTAAAGGAATAAACACCCTGTTAAAGGGTGCCAGCAATAAGTTGAGTCCACTTTTTGGGCAAAAAGTGGAAGTGTTTTTCCTATTTTTCAAATGCGCAGTCAATTGATGTCAAAATTTGAGGCACTTAGAGATTGAATCTCAGAAAAATCCACTATTAGAAAATGTAGTGCTCGGAGTCTAGTTTTCAAATATGTAATTTTTTTTAATACCCACATTATAAAAAATATATTTTAGTATGCATGTTTAAAAACCCCTTTTCAAAATATCTATTTCAGGACCATACCACACACGTGTACGACCACCCTATTTTGAAGTAAATAAATGAATTTTTGTAAATCCTTCTGGGGAAAGGTAGCTAACACAT
>MU227634.1:23622-36230 GCA_018584345.1 Thuja plicata | reverse complement strand
ACGGTGGTGATATCACTAGATCCATTGGATAAGGTGTCACAAATTGTATTGCTTGGTCCAACATCATCAGTGTTTGTAGCTTTCCTCCACATTTTGTTTCTCATCTTCCTGATGTCTTCAATGATATCGTCATTGGCAAAATTTCTTGTCTTTGTCACTCGGTCTCTCCAGTCCTTGCTTAGATGACCGACCCTATGATAGTGTAAGCATGTCATTCCGAGGCTTGTCCAGCTTCTAGACCTTCTCATCCATTTTCTTGTGCAGTTTGCAGCTATGTGTCCATATCTACCACATGTTGTGCAGTTTTTCCATGTGTTGTAATCCCAAACATATGATTTACCGACTCTTCTCAGTTGATAAGCATTATCTTGTTCTTTTGGCTTCCATGCTTGCTTTATCTTCTTCCTGCATTCAAGAGTTGTGTGCCCATGCATTTTGCAAGTGGAACAATATTTTTCCATGTAGGATTCCTTCTTTGGTTGTTTCATCTTAGATTTTCATTCATGTGCTTTGTGTCTTTTCTTGTTATAGTTATAACAATTTCCTATGAATGTAGATGTGGATTTAGGAATACCTTTATCTTTACTCCTACAAACATTAGATGTGTGGCCTATTTTTCCACAGTGATTGCATGACTACTTCCTTGGTCTTGGATTTGTGTAGACATCTTTGTGATAAGATTGATTTGATAATTATTCATGCTTGGTATACTCTAGTCCGGTATTGTTGACTCTTCTTTGTCCATTCAAAAAATCATCCATTCTTTTGGTGCTTTCTTCATCTTTCTTGATCATATCGTTGTGTTGTTGTTGAATCCTTACTTCATGCTTCAGTCTTTCATTTTCTTCTCTTAGCTCACCAATTGCTTCAAATTTTCCATTTAGTTCTATGTTCAGTCGGTTTTCCTCCTAAATCATAAAAATGATTTGATCGGTGATCTCATGATGATGTTCAATAAGTCTTTGTATTTCAGTCTCTCTCTCTTTTAACTTTTTCAGTGATCTTCCTCCTGTCATCAATAGCTAATGTTCTTTCTTGTTCATCTTGTCTAGAATTATTCATAACATCAATCATCCTTACCATCTGTGTCTCTTGACCGATTTGCAATATCTTTACTTGTTTTGTCAGATGTTGATTGATTTCATTTAGACTTGTGATGCTTCCTTCAGATGTGATTGATGTATTGCTAGATGTAGATCCTGATGACTCAAACAAATCAAGTATCTCTTCTTCATGATAATCTTTTTCATTGCAGCGAGATGTCATAACCTTTCTTTCATCTAGTAGCTCTCTCATCTTGATTCTTGCTTCTTTATATTTCTCATAGAAGATCTGTATCTCTAACTTCTGATTCCCGATACTATTGTCTAGCTTATACCTTTCCATTGTATGATATTTTCTCTCAAGTGATTTAAACTTTTCAAAATAAGCAATCTAGCTCTGACACCAATTGTTGGAATAATGGAATGGTGTGTAGTGAGAGGGGAGGGGTGAATCAATACCCTTAAAACTTTTTATCAATTAACCTTAATCCTTTAGTAATCAATTCCTTGCATTACCGGCCATATGTACTATTCTATCTTTGTGTATGTAATATCAAATCATAAACTTAATTTTCACGTAAAAATTCATGAAATGTAATAAAATGTAATGACACATGACACAATATTTGGTAACGTGAAAAACCCATGTTAGAAGGTTAAAACTGCGGTGGGGGTGAAACCCACAAAACTTCACTATCTGCAGAGTGGAAGGGGTCGATTAAGGATTACAAGTTTGATCACTTCTGATGATCTTACCCTGTTAGGAGTAAACTGTTTAGACTGGTTAAGGTCTACTCTGTTAAGAGATTTAGCAACAATATTTAGTGTGGACTCGGTTAAGAGATTTACAAAAGGATTGTTAAATCCATCTTCTTGAAGGATTTCTTCTATTTGCTACACTTGTTAGAATGTAGTCAAAAATACTTGTTGACCTGATTATATGCAATCTTGAATTGCTGAGTACAGATCCTATACTTGTTCACAATATGATGTATCACCTATAGTGATTGGTTAATACCTCTGTTCTGCTCGGTAGCCTTGGATCTTGTTCTTTGAAACCAATTTCATCTTTTGTTGTGTTTCTGCATAAAACTTTGTATTTGATCCATTGATGTGCTCTTCGGCTACAATCATCATCATATCCTTTTGTTCTAATTGATTACACATCTATTTATACAATGAATTGACCTAAATAAGTTTCACACTTTTCAATGATAACTCTACGATCAAAGGCTTACAACTTGACCTTGATCTCCTAATTTGCATGTTTACAATCAATTAGACTGATTAAAACAATTATATTGCTTTACTTGTCCCTCAAGAAATGGTTTTAAAGATATGCTTTAAAGCTAAATATAAAACTTAAGTGTTTTATCTGACATGTAACTTAGATCTACATTTCTCAGAATTAAAGCTATCTCTTGGTAGACTAGTGCTTGGGTTGCTCTGTACTCTTTCCTCGGTGATGTCTCTGTAGACATTCTACTTCTTGGTTTTCTCTTCTGACTGAATTTTGGGTTCCTCTGTGAACATGTCTGTTGGGTTCCTTGTGTTTCTAGCATTTAGAACATTATCGAAGAACTCAGGAGATATGATAATCGAAAAATCGATATTCATTCAAAGAAAAATATCCCAACTCCTTCCTTGTTTCTCTAGAATAGATACATCATAGAGTTGCTCATAAATCATAATTCATGCAATCATATCACAGGACTAATCATTTTTGTACTTGTGTTGCTGATTGATAGATTCAATATGATCATGTTGATGACAAGATGAGTGTTTAAGAAACATTGTTTTCTTTGTTGATATGCGATGTGACTTGATCAGTGGTATTGAAAATTACCTTTTCTTGGTTGGTAATATTAAAGAAATATCATTGGTTGATTGGTTGGGGTGGTATTGAAAAATACTTTTTCTCAATTGATTGAGGTGGTATTGAGAAATACCATTGGTGAATTGATTACCTTGAAGCATATTGAAATTGTCTGTTTACAAGAAAGATAAGATTGGATTCCAAACCATGGTGATGTAGGGAAGTGATGTAGCAATTGACTATGAACGTGTTCAGGCTTATGTTGGATCAAATGTCTAAAAATGCTTACTAAAGAGATATCTAAGCTTTGATAAACGGAGTAGGGAGTTGACGAATGGCGCATTTTTACCAGGTTTTCACCAAGGCACGATTTTTTTGTTTTTCAATTTTTTTGTTCTTTTCTCTCCCCCCCCCCCCCCCCCCCACCCTTTTGTATTTTTGAGATATTTGATTTTTTTTATGTTGCCCAAGCGCCTATTTAGCAGGTTTTCACTGGGACAATCATTTTTCAATATCTTTTTATGCTTTTTAGGATTTTTTCAGGACTTTTCCACTATTTTTGAATTTTATAGAATCTTTTCCACTTTACATAGCTTAGGCATAGAATCGCTTCAGATGATTGGTGTTGATTGGATTAAGAAGTGCGTTGCCTTTTGTGGTAGCTAAATGATAAGCCCCTTATCCAAATATTGTTGTGATTATGAAAGGCCCTAACTAGTTAGGCTCAAACTTGTCCTTCTTTTCTCTGTGTTGTTGATTTTTGGTATTCTCTCATAGCACTAGATCTCCCACTTGAAACTCACAAGGTTTAAATTTCTTATTATAGAATTTTTCCATTCTTTTCTGATATCCTTATAGATGTTTGAAAGCATCTCAATGTTTTCAGCCAGCAGTTTGAGGTGTTGTAACCATGAGACCCTATAGTCATCATCTGTGATTAACCCTCTTATAGATACTCTCAAGGATGGAAGTTCTACCTCAATTGGCAGAATTGCTTCAGCCCCATAAACCAAAGAATAAGGCATAGCTCCTATTGGGGTTCTGATACTTTTTCAATAGGCACACAAAGCCAGATTGATTTGAACATGCTAATCCCTGCCATAATCATCGACCATTCAGATTAAAATCTTGAGGATGTTCTTATTGCTGGCCTCTGCCTGTCCATTTCCCTGAGGGTAATAGATGGAAGAAAAATGTTGAGTGATTTGAAATTTGTTACAAAGTTCTATCACATCCTTGTTTTTGAATTGTTTACCATTGTCTATCACAATTGACGAGGGAAGATCGTACCGAAAAATGATGTAGTTGAGGATAAACAGTGAGATTTGTTTTCCAGTTGTCGTGATTAAGGGTATAGCTTCAACCCATTTGGTAAAGTATTCAGTTGTTGTAATGATGAAATTGTGACCATTAGAGGATGATGGACAAATATGACCAATGAGATCAAAGGCCCACTGCTAAAAAGGCCAATGTGTGATAAAGGTTGACAATTCTAGTGTTGGTGCATATATAAGATTGCCATGTATCTGAAATTTTTTGCAATATTTTGAGAACTTAACGACATCTTTCTCCATTGTAGGCCAATAGTATCTAATACACAAGAGTTTCTTAGCCAGATTAAGACCATTCTATTATGATCCATAAATACCTTCGTGGACTTCGTGTAGAGCATTGTTTGATTATTCGAGATCTAAACATCTTAGTAAAGTACCATCGAAACCTCATCGATATAAATCATCTACGATGATCACATGATTGGAAGGTTGACGAATAAGATTGCATTTTTGGTTTTTGGATATACCCTCAGGTAAAGCATTGGTTTCAAGATAGTTACAGATAGGTCCATAACGATGGGAGTCACAACCCACAATTTGGCAGACTAACTTGGAGTCAGGACAGTTATAGGAAGGATAAGGTAACTCATCCACTAGGAATTCATACCGTGCTTGATTATCAAATAAGTGTACAAGAGACATGAGATTATCCATTGCATCAGCTTCTTGATTTTTTAATTTTGGAATCTGTTCAAATGTTATGCCAATAAAAAACCACTTCAAGTCATCCACCATGTTTTTATATGGCACAAGCTTATCATCCTTGGTCTGATATTCATTATTGATTTGATTTGCAAAAGTGCTTAACTCTGTCACTCAGTCTCTGCAGTCTTTGCTCAAGTGACCAACCTTATGACAGTGTAAGCATGTCATTCTAGGGTTAGTCCAACTTCTAGATCTTCTTGTCCATTTCCTCATACAGTTAGCATCTATATGTCCATATCTACCACATGTTGTGTAATTTCCTTAAGTGTTTTAATCCTAAATATATGTATTACCGACTCTTCTCGGTTGATATGCATTTTCTTACTCTTTAGGTTTCCATACTTTCCTTAACCTTTTCCTGCATTCTTGAAATGTGTGGCCATGTATGTTGCAGGTAGAACAATGTTTTTCCATGTAATATTTCTTCTTTGGTTTTTTCAGCTTAGATCTGCATTCATGTACTTTGTGTCCATGCTTGCCACATTTATAACATTTACCTATGAATGTATAAGTAGTTTTAGGAATACCTTTTGCTTTGTTCTTGCAAATATTTGATGTGTGGCCTGGTTTTCCACAGTTATTACATGATTGCTTCTTTGGTCTTGGATTTGTGTAGATATTTCTTTGATCAGCTTAGTTTGATGATTCTCCATGCTCGGTATACCCTAAACCGGTATTGTTGTTGAGTCTTCTATGTCCATTCAGAAATTCATCCATTTTTTTGTACCGTCTTCATCATTTTTTATCATATCATTATGTTGTTGTTGAATCTTTGCTTCATGCTTCAGTTTCTTGTTTTCTTCTTTTAGTTCACCAATAACTTCCAATTTTCCATTAAGTTATATGTTTACTCGATTGGCCTCATGACTCATAAGAACTATTTGATTGGTGATCTCAATGTGATGTTCAGTAAGTCTTTGTATCTCATACTCTTTCTCTTTTAACTTTTAAGTAATCTTCCTCCTGTCATCAATATCCAATGTTCTTTCTTGTTCATCTTGCCTTGCATTATTCATAACATCAATCATTCTTACCATCTATGTCTTTTGACCGATCTGCAGTACTTTAAGTTTTTCAGTCAGATGTTGTTTGATTTCATTTAGATCTGTAATGGTTCCTTTAGATGTGTTAGATGTATTACCAGATCTAGATCCAGAAGAATCAAATAGGTTAGTTATCTCTTCTTCACGATAGTCAGTTTCATTGTTGTGAGATTCCATGACTTTTCTTTCAGTCAATAGCTCTTTCATTTTGATTCTTGCCTCTTAATTTGTATTGCTCAAAGAAAATTTGTATTTGCAACTTCTGATTCTCAATATGTTTATCAAGCTTATACCTTTCCATTGTATGATCTTTTCTCTCAAGTGATTTAAATTTTTGCAAATAAGAGATCTAACTCTAATACCAATTGTTGGAATAATGGAATGGTGTGTACTGTGAGGGGAGGGGTGAATGAGTACCCTTAAAGAATTTTTCACTTTAAGCCTTAGTAATCATTTCTTGCATAACCGACCATTGTAGCTTTTCTACTTCATGCATGTAATTTCATAGCATAAATGTAAGTGCATGTAAACAAACATAGAAACATTCATGAAACTCATTTACACATGACACAAAAATTGTTAACGCGGGATACCCCTGTTAGAAGGTAAAAAATGCGGTGGGGATGAAACCCACAAAGCTTCACTATTTGCAGAATGGAAGGTGTCAATTAAGGCTACAAGTTGTGATCACTTCTGATGATCTTACCATGTTAGACTTGCTAAGTATACTCAGTTAAGAGATTTCAGTAACACAATGCATGTGTGCACTCAGTTAAGAGATTTACAATAAGATTGTTAAGTCCACCTTCTTGAAGGATTTGTTCTGTTTGCTGCACTTATTAGAGAGTAGACAAAAATATAGATGACCTGATAGTTTGCAATCTTGAATTGTTGATTACAGATCCATTAAGTTCACAAAATGATATATCACCTATTGTGATGAATAATATCTCTATTTTTCTCGATAGCCTTGAATGTAGTTCTTCATAACTGAATTCTTCTTTAACTGTCCTTCTGCATGAAACTCTTTGTTTGATCCATAGATCTCCTTGGCGGCTACAATCATCATGTTCTTGATTGATTACCACATCTATATATACAAGATTTTGACCTAATTAGGTTTCACGCTTTTCTTGAAAACTCTAATGATCAAAGGTTTACAACTTGACCTTGATCTCCTGGTTTGCATGAATACAATTAGTTAAACTAATTAAATCTATTAAATTTATGTTTTTCTTGATCCACAGGAAATGGTTGTCCAGCTAAGCATAAAGATTCTTTAAAGATTTAAGGGCTTTAGCTGACGTGTAGTTTGAGATCCACTTTTCTTGGGAATAAAACTATCTCTTGGCAGAATGGTGTTTGGTGATGTCTCTGTAGACTGTTCTTGGTGATGTTTCTGTAAACTATGCTCGGTGAAGTCTCTGTAGATTGGTGTGCGTGGTTTACTCTGTGAACTGTTGTGCTCGGTTTATACTTTAAACTGTCTCTCGGGTTATACTGTAAACTGTCTCTCAATGATCATGTGACTGGCGGTCCAAAAAATATACTAATGACAACTTTTTATCCTTTAAGGATTATCAATCTCCCCCTTTGGCATTAGTATCAACAACTAATATGTGTAGTATATACACCAAATGTTTTACCTTTTCAATGACTCCCCCTCTATGCATGCCTCGGTACAATGTTTCAGATACAATGTATGTACATGTTTTCCTTTTTTTTTTGCTTTTCAATTTTGAAATGTATATACATGTGTGCCTTGGTACATTTCCCCCCTTTGTATGTACACATATTTTCCCCCTTTTTTGAAAATAATGACAAAGATGTAGTACTTACAGCTTGTCAAATATGTGTGAATGGGATTGTTGTATGGCTGTCATCATATTTTCCCATTTCTCCTTAAGGTGCTCAAGGGTCATGTGCTCCAAATTTATTATAGCATTCATGTCATATATACTCTATGTGATTGACATATCTGGGGTGGCAATTAGAGTCTTTTCTGAAGTCATGTGTTGTAACAATAATGTGAGATTCGGTAGTAACATAGCTTGGATCTCGGTTACTTCATCTTTGATTTTTCTTTCAGCCTTTTGAATTTCAAGTCTCAATTGTTTAGATTCAACAATCTTCTCATAATTCAATTTGAATCCATTTGCCTCGGTTAATAGACTTTGTGCACTAGCTTTCAGATCTGCATCTATCTTAGCTACCTTTTCACTATGCTCTGTAGTGAAGTGCTCTAGTGTGCATAAAGTTTGAACTAAGTTAACTACTTCTGATATAACTAGTTCTAATGTAGTAACTAGTTCAAAAAGTTTCACCCTATTTTCTACCACTTCTTGGCTTATTTTCTCAGTGAGCTTGTATTGGTACTTCTCTTCTGCTTGTTCCTCTATGAGCTTCTCGACGTCTACATTCTATCTTGTGATTGCCTCGGTTAGAACTGAAATTTGATCAATTATTGGTGCAGTTTGATCAATCTATGTGTCTGGTACTATTTGCAATAGGATTTCCTTGGTTGTTTCCAGTACCTGTTTATTCTTGTGCTCCTTTTTGAGCTTGTCATGTATTTCTTTCCTTTTGCATAGTTCCCCATACTTTGATAATGACTCGGGATCTAGTGTCCTTGGATCATAGTCGGGTATGTCTATTATCTCCTTAAGTGTTACTGGTTTACTTCCTTTCTTGTGCTTCTTTTTCTTTTGAATGGTGTCAGAAGCAGGGGAATGAAGGATTATAGAAAGATTCTTTTCTTGCTCTATTGTTGTTGGTGATTGCTTGGGAGGTGTGGTACCTTTTGTATGCTTCTCAGTCTGTACTTGTTGGTTGGTGATAGATGTCTCTACTTCAACCTTTTCCTGATATGCAGCCTTATCTGCCTCTTCATTGTTCTTGGCAGGTGCATCACTTTGTTTGTCCTCTTCATTTGTATCTTTCTTCTCCTCATTTATGTCTTTCTTCTCCCCATGTTCATAACCTTTGTCCTTTGGTATGTTTGGTATAAGTGTCTATGCTACATCAGTAGTGTCCTTTTCATTTGTTGTCTCGGTGGCAGTAGTGACATCTTCATCTTCCTTGGCTTCATCAGCAGGATCACCTCGAGTGACATCTTGTATGGTTATATCTGGTGTTTCCCCTAATGATTGCAGTATTTAAGTAATATCATCTGTGACTTTGCTTGTTTCTATGGTTAATTCAATGAGAGTGATATCCTAAGTGTCATTGATAAAAATGTGCTTGGGGCTTGGTGTGGCCTCCTCCTTATTGTGATCTATCTTGGTTAGAGCCAGTACCTCCTTGGGTGGATTAAAGATTTGTGTCCAAATCTTATTGATTTCTATATCAATATCCTCTAACCCGTCTTGCAATACTTTGTATGCTCTTGTCTTTGCAGAAAACTTCTTGGAGTGCTCCTGCATTCTCAATTCAATTTCTTCAACTATGGAATCAGGTATGAATATAACTAAGGATCTTTCTCTTATTTGTTTCTCTGTGTGCAGTGCATAAGTCCACCTAGTTGACATTTTTTCATTTAGCTCATGTGGAATCTTATTGTTGAATTGTATTGGCACATACTTGTAAGCAATCATTTCCTTAATGATGGATTCCTCTATTTTGTCCTGATCCTCAGTAGACACTATAGTCCATTGTCTAATCTTATTATGTGAGATACTGTTGGTATTAATGATTGACTCAACAATTTCATCAATTGTCTTTGGTATTTTTTTATTGTCTGCTTGTAATCTTTGTTCTCAAACTGATTTTGCAGTATCATCCTTATCTTCTCTTCCTCTTAGATATATCCTTCTTTGTTTTGGAGTTGATTTTCCGATTGAGGATATACTCTTTCTTTTTTGATAAGTTCTCATAGTTCCTTTCTTCAAGGGTGGTGAGTCCACCTCTTTTTTTGTTTTGCTTCTTGTTCTTAATGCGGCCATTACTTCAGTAACTTTTGATTTCTTGGCTAGTGGTGCATCTGATTTGGCAGACTCTGGATCAGTTAATTTTTTACCTTCACCGAATAGTGACTATTCCTTGGTGATATCTACTTGTTGTTCCAACTTTTCATTATTTACTAAAAGTTTCTTCTGAAGAGTATTCATCATTTTTGTCTTCTTCATATCTATTTTCTTTACTACTAAACCAGTCTTGATTCTGGACTTGGCTTCCTCATAGGTGCTAAATATTTTCAAAGTTGTGTCCACTAGTTCATTCAGCAATGTTTCAATAGCCTTTGTAGCTTGATCAATGTCAAGTTCATAGTCCAATGGTGGTAACCATGTTGTTCTCGATTGTGTAGGTTTAATGAGAGTGGTGTCGGTGTCCACTATGAAACATATCTCATCCTTGTATTTCTCCACTATTTGAGCAGGAATTCTCATCCTTTTCTCCATCCTAGTCTTGAATGTGGCAAAGTAGCCATCTGTTAAAGGTGTGAAGTTATCTCCTAATGACTTAATGAAGTCACTAATCTATTAAGTGATTGGTCAGGTTGTGTCCCATGTGACATTACCGACAGAAGGAAAGAAGTTCTAAAAATAGAAGAATGTGCACATTAGGAGGGAACCAAACTTACATGTATTAAATCTGGTTGATCTAATTATTCTCATATTCTCTTCCAGTTGCTTCAGTAGCAGCTTGGATAGGTCTAGTTGCAGTCCCTTCTTCACAATTTTATATGCAGTCTCAACTGCTCCACATGTAATGTTGTTCATTTTCCTAGCTTGGAATATCTTATATCCAATCACATATGCACTAAATTTCATCTCAGGGTTGGTGATTGAATTAAGTTTCAAACCTCTGTCGTCCCATTTGGCTTTAGTTAGCTTCTCAATCTCCTCATGTTTCAAGTGTTTTAGGGATTTTGCCTTCTCGATTATCAGATAACCAGTCATTGAATGAATCACATCCTTTGTGATCGGTTTTAGTTCATCCAGCCACATCCTTCCATCATGCACTTGGCTGAGTACTATGCGTATCCATTTAGTTTTGAACTCGCTCAGGAACAGTAGGTCATTGGTTAACCTTTTACCTCAATGTGTTTGTGTTCATCTTTCAGGTTTCCATCCTTGCATAGCTTCTGGTCAGCTTCCTCAATCTCTAAATTTCCAATCTCTGCAACCTTGCAGTGAATGTATGCACAGATGTCTTCAACTGACAAAACCCTAGGAGGGATACTCAAAAATGCTCCTTTGTCATTGGGTTGAGCAGCAACCTTAGGGAAAAACTTGTAGTTGGGCTCCTCACAGGTTGAGTTCTTTATCAAGGCGATCTTTTTGTCCTTTGCATTTTTTAATCTTCGTGACCCGTGATATGGTTTCCATTGTTTGATAAGATTAGGGTTCTTTGCAAATAAATTGGTAGCTCGGTGAGTCTAGATATTCACTTGATGTTCATTGTGAGTGCTCGCAATCTGATGGTGTAGATTTTAATTTGTTGTGAATCGCTCTGCAAACTTGTCACTCTGAATCGCTCTTCTTCACTCTTCTTTCACTCTTTATCACTAGGTGAATGAAATGAGATCTTGTCACCCTATTTATAGAGAATACCCTAAGTGGTGCATTAAATGCGTTACCTACCACTCGATTGACAAAACAGAGATGCTCGGGTAACTCACCAAATTCTTTAGCTCGGTGAATATACAATGCTCAGGGTAAGTGTCAACTTAGTTGTTCTTTTCACATGTACACTGATGATGCTCAATATGTAGTGTTAACTTGGTTATTCTTTTCCATGTTTATCGACGTGTAGTGTATGCTCGGTTTTTTTTATCGACGAGACTTGATTCACAAGACATAACATGCAAAACCATAGTGCATCTTTATTCATCCTAATTTGGCATATTTATCAATGAATGTTGGAACTGATGTAAAATATAGCTTTGTAGAGTGCAGTTCCATACTTGTATTGCTTACGTGGGGGTGGTGGAATCACCTGATCTATTAGATGAGGTGTCACCAACTGTATTGCTTAGTCTAGCATTATCATTGTTTGAAGCTTTCCTCCACATTTGATTTCTCATTCTCCTGATGTCTTTAATAGTATTTCCATTTGCAAAAGTGCTTGACTCTGTCACTCGGTCTCTACAGTCTTTTCTCAAGTGACCGACCTTATGAAAGTGTAACCATGCCATTCCAGGGTTAGTCCAACTTCTAGATCTTGTCCATTTCCTCATACAGTTAGCAGCTATATGTCCATATCTACCACATGTTATGCAATTTACCCAAGTGTTGTAATCCCAAACATATGTATTACTGACTCTTCTCGGTTGATATGCATTTTCTTACTCTTTAGGTTTCCATACTTGCCTTAACCTTTTCCTGCATTCTTGAAATGTGTGGCCATGTATGTTGCAGGTAGAATAATGTTTTTCCATGTAAGATTTCTTCTTTGTTTTGTTCAGCTTAGATCTGCATTTATGTGCTTTGTGTCCATGCTTGCCACATTTATAACATTTACCTATGAATGTAGAATTAGTTTTAGGAATACCTTTTGCTTTTCTCTTGCAAACATTTTATGTATGGCCTGGCTTTCCACAGTGATTGCATGACTGCTTCTTTGGTCTTGGATTTGTGTGTACATTTCTTTGATCATCTCGGTTTGATGATTCTTCATGCTCAGTATACCCTAAATCGGTATTGTTGTTGAGTCTTCTCTGTCCATT
>MU227633.1:314808-326987 GCA_018584345.1 Thuja plicata | reverse complement strand
TTGCTTGATTACCTCCAATGTGAGGTCAAATCTGGAGTGCTGGGTTCTCACAAAATCAAATGATTCATCCCCCAGAATTCTGGATTCAAAAATCATATCCTCTCCCAGGGTAAGGAGCTCCTCAAGCTCCACCTTCCATGCTTGATAATTCTTGGTATCACTCTCCCACAGGTCAATGAGAGTCTCCGCCTGGTGTATAACATGCCAGATCGTATATAAGTCTAGGAGGGTGGATACCAGGAAACGTCGGGTGTTTCCTATCTGTAGGGCGACCCACTCGTCCACTACCTGGGCTTTCTTCTTCATTACTCATAGGGACTCTATGTCACTCTGTGGTAGATCTTCAGAGGTGGAAGCCTTCGGAGGAGCGGCATTGATGGGTCAAGATAGCTCAGTGAGCAACCCCATAAGGTTTGCATTCTTTGGCTTTTCTGCTTTGAGCCTCTAGGCTTCCTTCTCATAGCGAGCTTCCACTGCCCTTGCTGCCTCCTTCAGCAAGTCCACCTTGCTTTGCTTCCCTCTTTTACCCAGCGATACCTCTGCAACATTGTAATCTCTGGGCTCTGCGGTTGCTTCATCGGCGCCTGAGGGAGGTGTTGCCACAATGGCAACTATTTCTCTGCCCGACCCAGTTTGAAGGGTATTAACTGTCCGGGATTTCTTGGCCTTTGGCGGGGCCTGGACTTGGGCCACCATTTCAGCCAGGGAGAGAGGAGTCACGGTAGTGGACTGAGCTTTTATTTTCTTTCTCTCTATCAGCCACTGAGGTGGTAGGGGTGGCCTTCCTACCAGAATCTATTCCCTTGATTCTTCCCTGGTTCCCTGCGGCTGCTGCTCCTCAGTAGCGTGGACCTCATCCATTCCTCTCCCTGTGTCTTCTTCCGCAGCAACATTTTCTTCATCAACTTCCATCTCCTTATCCTTGTCCTCTGTATCTATTACTTGATCTGGACTTTGGTAGGCTTCCTCAGGGATTTCCTCTTCAAGTTTCTCTTCCTGTTGCTCTTCTTCTACTGCCGGGGCTTCTTCCTCGGTTGGCACATCTTTTGGCAGTAGGGGAGGTGTTAGGCTAAGATTTAGAGTTTGGGATACGGTAATCACTTGCCCAAAGGTTGCTCTTGGGAGTGGCCCTTGGAACATGGCGGCTGGGGTTACAGTTATTCCCAAAGGTCTGGTTCCCCCAGCGGATGTCATTTGTTCACCTTGATTTTATTGGTCCACTCGCGGACCCTGCATCGCTTGAGCCCCGGAGGCAATCTCTGGCTCTAGCTCTTTCTCTTCTACCTACTTTTCTTGTTCCTATGCAGGCTCTTGTTTAGGAGCCTCTTGCTCTGCAGCTTCTTGTTCTACCTCGGGGACCTCTGTCCCTGCTTGCCTGTTGTCCCCCTGCAAGTTTCTGAACTCGTCGGTTGCAAATACATCATCAAATTCCTCTTGCAGAGGGGGACTGACCAGGACTTTTGTAGGCTCTGCTTCCTTCTCCGGTTCTGGGGAACTGGAAGAGAGGATTTCTATTTGTTGGGCTTGGGATGTTCCCAACTCTAGCTTTGCCTTAGGCTTTTTATTAAGCTTCTTCTTTCTCTGGGTAACCAAAGGTGGCCCCGCATCTCTTATTATTTCCGCCTCCATGGGATCCACCCCCATTTCCCTTACCATTAAGGCTGCTAATGACGGGGAGGAAGAGGGATGAATTGGCCCGGCCATGAGCAGTGGAGTGGCCAGCCGCGTTATTAATTTCTCCCTCATCTGCTGGGAGGCTACCACTGATTCTTTTATCTATTCTATGATGGGGAATTCTTACATAGGAGGGGTTGTATCTATCTCTTTACCTTTATCATCTCTCTGCGAAGAAGTCCTGGCCCCCGGAGCCAGCTTTGGTGTCGGTTGCGGAGTCAATTTTGGTGCCGGCTAGGCTGCTCGGTAGGTACTTTCGGGGCACACCCTCTTAAAGTAGGCGTGACTTCACTCGACCACCTCTCGAGTGAAGTCCTCAATTATGGGCCCTTCCTGGGTGTCCCAGTTTACTGGTGGAAGAGTCCTTATATCGATCCTCTTTGACTTGTACTGGGGATCGATAGTGGGGGCGACATCTAAGAAGTCTGTCGGGAACCTCTGAAGCTTCAACTTCTGCATCATGTCGGTCATCATTTTGACATAGTGCCTGCTCTGCACCTCCATGTTGTCTTGGAAATCTACCCAGAAGTCCTCCATATGGATGTGATGGGGCTCTGAAGCCCGGGGCAGTGCCGTTGCAATCTTTCCATGCGGATCAAAATTTTTCCGCGCCAAATAAAATTCTCCTAAGTTGTAACTTTTCAATTCATTGTCCGCCTCCTTTGCGATGGCCAAGCTGCATGTGTAGTTCTGACAGGTGATTGGGAATGGAATGTTTGGTATCTTTTTGAGGGCAAAGAGGGCATGCACCTCCATCATTTGCCTGCAATACTCCAAGAGCATGATCTTGTCCCCGCAGTGTTTGGGCAACAAGTAGGGTTTCCCAGAGAAGCTGGTGACCCTAATGTAGGTGTGCTGTTGGAACTTAATGTAATAATGTCCATAACTATGGACCAAATTTATCGCCTCTGAGGACAGGCAGTATCCGGCGTCCTGGGTGGGTGTAAGCAGATGATAATAAACAAACGCATCATTTACCCAGCACAAAATGGGGAAGCTGGCCTCCCATTGAACTTGTGGGAAATGGTCCCACGATGCCTTTTGTCCTGGGCCAATACCGAGCACGCCATATTTAAGTAGGCCGTGGGTGTGGGGCCTCTACTGCGCTAGGGCCCAGAAAACATAGGAAGACATGTAGAATTTCTTCTTCCTGTTTAATTGCAGGAACTGGGAGTCGACATGGTTGGAGATTATTGTTGCCCAGTCAAAGTATTCTCCCTTGGTGGAGATGTCGAGGAGGAAATAATACATCCATCTAGCAAACTCCTAGTCGGAGGGCTGCCCAAAGACCCGGGCCAATGCTATCATTCCCATTTGAATGCTCTCTTTAAACTCAGAGCGGGGAATCTTTATTTTCATCCTTTTAGGGTCCCTTTTTGGAGCTTTGAGCCAATGGGTATTCATATATACCTGGGAAACATCCTCTAGCTATGTGAATTGGGCCAAGTCATCAGTCCTTGTAACCACTAAGGCCTTATCTAATTGTGGGATTCCCAGGCTTGCCTGGAATGTGACTGGGTCAAGGGATACCAAAGGAGTAGGGTATCCAGTTGGTTTTGTGGTCGCGAGCATAACGACCCAAATAGAAGAGTTGTAGTTGGTGGCCAGTGTCAAGATAAGCTCTGGATATTGCACGAAGCACGGGAAACAAGCCACCTTGAGGATTCCAGAGTCACCAACGTTGATTGCTAGCTGATCTCCGGCCTGTCGCTGGATATACATTATTTTTACCAAAACTTGTATCTCTGGCCATGTTTCGACGCTGGTGTCGGTGATAAGTTTAACTTTAGACTCAATCTTTGATCCCATGATGGCATTGTCCTGCATGAACTTCATGGTCAGGGGCATCTTCTCCAAGGCCTTCTCCATTTTGGACTTTACTGCTGCCCTGGTGGCTGCTGCGGAAGGTAGCTCTAGACTTTCGGGTGGAGAGGATGCGGATGCTTCAGACATGTTTGGGAAATGAACTACGAGAACCTGCAAGACAAAAAAATCGTCAGAACGCATTAATCAAAATAAATATTCTAGGGTCCGGAGATCTTACCACCGCGATGCTTGCTTTTCCTGAAAAGTTAGTTTCATTAAAAAATAACCGAAAAGCAAACACATCATATAAACTTAAGATTTTTATTAAACATTCGAGTATGGGGATTTTATCGCACTTGGTAGAGACACGGGATGGCTGATGGTAGGAGACCCAAAGCCCGGAGAAGTAACCATTGGTGAGGATGTGTAAAAAGGCAAGTCATCAAGCCCACATGGGCGCCACGTGTGTAGGTATTAAATGGAAGTTATGGCGATGACGGCGGAGCCAACTATCCGAACGCGTGAAAAGTGAAGGCCACTTGGCTAGAATTGATTGTGCGCATGGGACATAAATGAGGGTCTGACTGGTTTTATGGAAGAGAGAGAAAACCACCTGTTTGAAACTGGCCGAGAGCCGATTTTCAAACAGGTGGTTTTCTGCCCCGAAGCGAGTTCATGGGCGGAAAACCAGCAACACAGGCAACTCGACCATCTTGTCAAGCCACCCAGAAGGATATACATGAAGGCTGAGAGATATATACATGGGAACGAAGGTATATAAAAAGGCTATACACAAAATATACACAAATATACAACACGAAATGATGTCCGCAGGAAACCAGGCAAGGCAGAGAGTATATACATCTATTTACATATTTTACAAATGGACCACTTCTACACAGAGGGAAGACAACCCTTTGGTAGAGCCAACCCACCAACGGGCGGCAAAACCAGGAAATAGAAGACAGAAAAAATAGAAAGACAACGAACAAAAGCAAGACAAAAGAAATTAAACAAACCAAAAGAAAACAAAAAGGCGGGAACAGAGTTACCAACCTGAGAACGTTGAAAGGTGGAGGAAAGGAAGGAGTTACCACGGGAGCTCTGCAACAGCTTCAGCTCGTCAGAGGGTCACAACCGCCGCCATGAAGCACTCACAATCGCTTGAAAATGACTAGAAGTGTTAAGCACTAATTATCACTAACTCTCTGCAAATTGCTCTGTAATCGCTTTGAAATCACTCTGAGTGCTTGAAAGTTTTAATCATGGTAAATGTGAAAGTGACAGGTAAGTTCTATTTATACCCGTGGTAAAAGGGTAATCCTCCTCCTTCCAGAAATCTCCGGACAAGCAAACCACCAGACTCCGGGCCCATGGATTCCCCGTGATGATACCATTGAGAACATCGTGGCGAAGAATCCCAAAGTCCGGATTCCAGTTCCCCCAGCGAAGAACGACCTCCGGGACCGGAGTCCGTGAGGCAAAAAACCAAAAAAACAAACCACAACAATGAGGAAGAAAACCTTGGAGAAAGAAAAACAAAAAGGGGGAAAAAGACAAGGCAAGAGCCGCGAGCAAAAACAAACCAAAAGAAAAAGGGGGACCCAACATTTTGCACACAAAATGTAGGGACGGGGATGCAGGGCATAACAGAAGCACAGATCAAGAATCAAGAAAATGTTACAACTGAAGATCATAATCAAGAACACAATGAAACTATTGGAGAACACAATGAATATCACAGAATTGAACCTGTACTTGCCAAATATGTAAGAAGACATCATCCATAAAATAAAATTATTGGAGATAGAGGAGCTGGCATGATGACACAAAGTAAGTTGAGAGAGAACACATGTTTAATTTGTGAATTTGAGACTAAGAATTTTAGAGATGCACTTGAGAATGAGGAATGGATTAATGCAATGACTGAGGAAATTGAGAAGATACAGAAGAAAAAAAAACATGGACATTAGTATCAAGACCGAGTGATAAGAATGTTATTGGCACCAAATGGATATTCAGAAACAAATTGAATGATAATGGAGATGTAACCATAAATAAAGCTAGACTAGTATGCAAAGGGTATGCACAGTAAGAAGGTATTGATTATGGAGAAACTTTTGCACCCGTTGCTATACTTGAAGGAGTTAGAATATTAATTGCATATGCTACATATAAAGGATTAAAAGTATATTAGATGGATGTTAAATATGTATTTTTGAATGGAATACTGGAAGAAGATGTATACATTAAACTACCTGAAGGATTTGTTGCTCCTAATCAGACAAAAATGGTATGTAAGTTACACAAAGCTTTATATGCACTGAAACAAGCACCGAGAGCATGGTATGAAAGACTAAACTCCTATCTTATTAGTATTGGATTTATTAGAATAAGTGATAACAATAATTTGTATTTGAAAGGAGGAAATGATGATAAGATTCTTATTGCTGAAATCTTTGTTGATAATATTATATTTGGAGGTAATGATAACTTATGCAAATCATTTGCTGATGAAATGAGGCAAGAATTTGAAATGTCAATGTTTGGAGAGATCAAATTTTTTCTTGGCTTGAAAATATTACAACAGACTGAAGGCATCTATATTACACAATCAAAATGCATCAAGGAAGTACTGAAAAATATTCATAATGGAAGAATCAAACCCAGTTGGAACACCGATGATGACTAGATGAAAACTGATAAAAGAATCATCATTATTAGGATACAAGCACCGAGAGCATGGTATGAAAGGATAAACTCCTATCTTATTATTATTGTATTTATTAGAGAAAGTGATAACAATAATTTTTATTTGAAAGGAGGAAATGATGATAAAATGCTTATTGCTGAAATCTTTGTTGATGATATTATATTTGGAGGTAATGATAAATTATGCAAATAATTTGCTGATGAAATGAGGCAAGAATTTGAAATATCAATGTTTGGAGATATAAAAAAAATTCTTGGCTTGCAAATCTTACAACAGAATAAAGGAATCTATATTACACAATCAAAATGCATCAAGGAAGTACTGAAAAATATTCATAATGGAAGAATCAAACCCGGTTGGAACACCAATGATAACTAGATGCAAACTGACAAAAGAAGATAAGACACCTGAGGTAAATTAGACCTTGTAAAGATCTATGATTGCAAAGTTGATGTATGTTGTACACACAAGACTAGATATAACACACACAATTGAAATTGTAGCAAGATTTTCTGCTAACCCAGAGAATCACATATGATTGTTGTTAAGAGAATTTTTAGATATCTGAAGAACACTGAAGATTATAGATTGTGGTACAAAAGAGATGGAAAGTTCAAACTGAAAGTTTACACAAATGTTGATTGGGCTGGGAACATAGGAGAAAGATTAGTTACTTGGATAAGCAAAAAATAAGGATGCATATCTCAGTCAACTGCAGAAGAAGAATATGTTGTTGTTGCTGCAAAAAGTTCTAACATTGCATGGATAAAACAAATTTTGAAAGGTATGAATGAAGAGATCATTGACCCAGTGATAATTTATTGTGATAAAACTAGTGCAATAAATATTTCAAATAACCCTGTGATGCATGCAAAAACAAAGTATATATCTATCAAATATCATTACTTGAGGGAACAAGTACAAGAGAAACAAGTAATACTGGAATATGTACAATCAAAAGAACAACTTGCCGACATATTCACCAAACCCTTACCAAAGGATAAATTTGAGTACTTGAGGGGTAGACTAGGGGTTCATCCCTTATCTATCGGTCACTAAGCTGACTAGGAGGTTGCATCAACCTACATGTAATCAAAAAATCAATCATGATGATGCAAATCTGAACTAGACTGACACAGATATATCAGTACACTGCAAGGTACTTATTCTATTACACCAAACACCAGAGATATTTTTGGCTACTAAAGAGTTGTATATTTTTTTCTTTTTTGCATTGTGGTCAAAGGGAGAGAATGATCAATGAAATATCTATCCACTGAAATGGAGACAAGAAAAAGGGAGATAAATGGCATATCTATCTATAGAGATCAAGAACAAAAGAGTCAAAACTGTAGGAAGAGACTGCATGGTGAGTTTTTTAATGTTGAAATATTTTATCTATTCAATCTAGGGAGAGATAAAGCATTTTTGTAGTTGTAGAATGAAAGTTTGGTATTCTATGGCATATTTCATATTGTGTTGCCATCAATGCCAAAGGGAGAGATTGATGAACTAGAACTAATTGTATGTTTGAAGTCATTTGTTGTTTAATCAACCAGGTTACAAATGTGATGATAAAAATTATCAGTTAATGTATTGTCATTAATGTCAACTTATTTGGTTACCATTATGATAACAAAGATCTTCGATGGATTGAAAATCTAGAGAAAACAAAGTTTATGTGGTTGTTAAATGAAGAGTTCTGTATACACCAAGTAATTACAGTGTATACCGAGAACAGTGATAACTGAGCTAGGGGTAGCCAACACATCATGGTATTGACCGAGAAATTATATCAAACCGAGGCCAACTAAGATGCTGAGCTGGAAATTGATGATTTCAAGGTAAAAGATAAAGTTTGTTATGTTGATCAAACGGTTATGGAAATTCAAGGAATATTGGATGACAAAGATTGAAATGTTTTTTTAACACAACTGTCGAGAAAGGTTTAAGCAGAAAAATCAACGATGGAGATTAAGCAGCAAAATCTGAAGGATGGAAATTAAATGAGTTATGATGTCTATATAAGAGACAAGAGATTCATTTTGAATAACGCCTTATGCGCATACATGCAAATTTTATACATGACTAATCAAACTAGTTAAAGATAGAACTGAGCATTTCTGCAGACAAGACCGAGCAACAGAGGAAAGAGCATTAACCGAGCAGAATAGAGTATGGAGAATCAGATGAACTGAAGTGAACAAATTGATCAGAGGTATTATGTACTTAGCATAGATCTAAAAATATGCAAATCAGAGTTGTATTTGAATCAGATCATTATTATATCAGTTTAACCATTATTACAGATAAATCTCTTAACCGAGTTGGACGTGAAAGTCTTTATTATGACATTCTAATTAATGTTGAGTGTTTTCTTAATGACCCAATAGTGAATGATTGGTAAAGAGAGAACTGTTAGTTTTAAATCCTCTAACCAGGTCACATTTAACATTGTGCATTGTAACCTTTAACACGATTGGCTCTTAACCAATCTCACTTCAGAAGAGTGAAATATTTTGGGTTACCGGTCCCAGGTGGTTTTTTTCCCTTAGAAGGGTTTCCACGTTAAAAAACTGTGTCAATGTGTATGATTGTTGTGGATTTACATTTTACCTTACACATTACTTTATCTGCATTGATCGGTAATCACAGTATTAATTTACTGATACTCGATAGACAACTTAATAGTAAGTTTTGAGTACACTGTTTGTATTTCACCGAGCTGAGTTTTATATTTGAAATTGTTATTAGATATATCTGGGATAATTTGGGACTACAGGATAATTGGGAGCTAACTGATTCACCCCTCGCCCCCCTCTCAATTACTCTAACATCATAAAATTTTGTCATTAGACATTGAAAAATATTTCTCTTTAATGGAGGCTTTGCTTTCCAATATTCCTAAATGCCCTATAGCTTGAAGCAAACTTTGCATTACAAAATCTATTTTAACGAAATGGTGTGGTACATGAGCAAAAAAAAAAAACACTTAACCCCTTAAGAGTTTGGTAATCTCCTAGAGGAAGATCCAACTCAAGAAGAGAAACTAAACCATCTTAGGCATGCCATGAGTAGTCACAAAGAAAGAGGAATGAGATAGGTTTACCCAACTTTGGTAAATGAATTTTCTACCTTCTTGCACTCATGATAGCATCAGGAGGAAAAACATCATCAAAACTATTATAAAGCTAAAACTTCATCCAAGTATGATTTTGCTTGCAATTTGTGTAGTCTAATTTTGGCAACTCTTGGACATTCACCCAAGAAGGATTCTCACTATGGGCACCATCAAAATTCAACATGAGAAAACCACACACTAGTTTTATCTCTAACTTGTAATCTCCTATCCCTTGAACAAAAGTAGAATATTTTACACTATTTTAATAGTTTAATTTGGTTTAAATTTTGAAAGCTCATAATTATTTTATGCTTAAACTTGTGAGACCTATACAATAAAAACTTATTACATCTAAATTTTTTTTTATAAAATTGGTTTGCATCTATAATTATATTTAAAATTTTGATTTCATTTATTTTGATTTTGTTTAGTTTATTCATTTCAATTCTTTAAATTTAATTTACATCCATTTTTTGGCTCGAGGAATAATGAGTGGATCAAGCTTGACGCTTGACCCTATATGTTCATTGTCAGTGAAGGTAATGCCTAGTGGATCAAGCTTTATTTTAGATGATGTTCATTATGAAAAGGTCACGATAAATTCAAGGCTCTAAGGCTACTTAAGTGAACCAAGTGCCAAAAGAGTACAAAGGTCATCTTTGCCACAAATTAGAGATATGGTGTTGTGTTTGATTAAATGTTGATGGCTAACCAAGAAGGAATTGTTAGCTTTGTGAATTGGGAATTATAAAAAAAATCAAATTGAAGTTGATAATCTTATAAAAGAATCAAAATAGATAGGGACATCTTTAAAGAGTTCATGTTCATGTTTCCCTCTTGGTGGGCATTGTTACAAGACCGAATTTTCCATAGCCCAATTTTTTTTCATGTGAAGAAAGACCATGTAAGATAATATAAGAAAAGAAAAAAATAAAGAGACAATTGCTAGATTGTGGTATATATTGAAAATAAAAGGTGATGGAAAATGTTATTATCCCTACAAAAATTGTAAGGGCTTAAAGAATAGAATATTTCTAATCAAAATAGTTGAGAAACATTGTAGGCATCATGGTCACATTGAAGGGGGGTATGATTATTGTTCATTGGTAAGTTGTTCATTATATCTTTTTAACAATTTATATACATAAGAAATCACTTAATGATGTGATCATGATCATGGTTTATTTATGTTGATCATTTTTATATAGGTGGGGAACCCTAGGGCACATGATATGGACCACCACAACCCAAAGATTTTGGTTTTCCAAGTGGAGGAACATGGAGGTGTGAATATCAAACCTAAAGATAATGATCCTATAGAAGAACATGATCATGCACCAGAAAACACAATTGAAGATGATGGTACAAATATATTGATCCATGACACATTTTGTACTGGTGCAAATGATCATAATGATCAAGATGACCTTGATGTTGTTCATTATTTACCTCTACTTGAGAAGGCATACGAGCCCCTTTATGAAGGCTTCCAAACAGATCTTCTCTCTGTTGTATTGTTGTTGGTGAACTTGAAGGTTATGAATGGTTTATCCAACATAACAATCTCACGTATGTTAAGGTATGTCATATATGTCATCTTTTTTCATCTATTTTTGTTGTAATTTCATTATAGTTAATAAAGGGTGAAACATGTACCATTAATATTCTTTATATTAAAAGAATTATATTTTTTTTTGTAGATTGATAAGTGAGTTTTTGTTACCACCATCAAATATTCTACCTCTCTCATACCAAGAATTATCTGTCATTTTGAAAGATATTGGAATGGAGTATCAAGTTATAAATGCATGTCCCAATGAACATATTATATATCATACAACACATGAATTTGCAACAAAATTCCATGAATGTCATTAGTAGATATCAAAATGACCAACTAACAAAAAAGGTGCCTTGTAAGGTTGTTCTTTATATTCCCATTATTCCATGTTTGAAATGATTATTTAGGTGCACTAGCTTGGCACAATTTATGGATTATCATGCACACAATAGAAGTCGAGATGACATTATTAAAATTCTTGTGGATGATTCTACATTTATGGACATAGAGGAAAAGTGGCCACGCTTTAAAGAAGAACCTCATAATCTCGGGCTTTCATTGGCAGCTGACGGTGTCAATCCATTTGGAGAGTTGAGATCTATTTACTTGGTGTGGCATGTTTTTGTTATCAACAATAACATTCCTCCATGGATGTCAATAAAGAGGGAGCATATAATGTTGGCAATGATTGTTCTAGGTATTTTTTTATTTAATAGTCATCTACATTAAATTATAAATGTAGCAGTAAAATTATCATAATAATTATGTAATATTTTTGTTCATTCAACTAGGTAAGTACCAAGTTAAAGATATGAATGTATATATTGAGCCTCTTATCGAGGAGTTGTTGGAGTTAAGGAATGGTGTCACTATGTATGATGTATATAGACCAATAGGACAAAGACAATTCCAATTCTATGCAATGCTTGTATGGACAATTCATGATGCCCCAGGTGATAAGATAAGGATTTGTCATTATTTTTTATAACCTTTTGCTAAGTCTAGGATAGTCTTTCATACACTCTTTTTTTTTTAGTGCACTTTATTTTCTATCCTCAAAAAATTGGCTATTGTTTGCTTAGATCAGTGGCATGAAACCACATGAACTTTAGTCTAATGAGTATTGCTAGTATGGTAAGAGGCATCATTTTGTAATGATCTATCCCTATTGTAACTGATAATGTATGTTTAACAACTATTGAGATTTCTATGTTTATTTTTCTTTTGTTGTTCTTTCCTTTAAACACCCAGCTGAAAGATCACTAACATGTATTTGGACTCGCATGCACTATTCAGTAAATATA
>MU227633.1:295231-308615 GCA_018584345.1 Thuja plicata | reverse complement strand
CCCACTTGAGAAAGTCAACTTTGTCAAGCTTGACCCCCTCTAAGTCCACTTTCTCAAGCTTGGACTTACACCCCTCACCATGCCTCTTGAATGCTCTCATTAATGAATTATTAATGGAGATTCCTCAAGCCCATGCCTCATGAATGCCTTTGGTATTTATGTCTCTTACACCTCATTAATGGTTTTAACACCTCCATTAATGAACCTTGTCCCCCTCTCTCTCCTCATTTCTTCTATAAATAGAATGAGTTTTTGAGCTCAAATGGCCCTTAATTTTTGAATGTATTGTTGTAATGCTCTTAATTTCAGAGTTGAAAGCATTCTTATGCTGTTAGGATTAACATAGATTCATATTGCATTTTAGCTTCCATATTTATGCATTGTTATAATCTTGATTTTTAGAGCTAAAATGCATGTTTATTAGATATCTTTCTTAGTTTTAATTGAATCTTTTATGTTAGGTTGTATATGTCACTGAAAATGCATAATCTGAGGGCTATTATGTTGTTTTTCACACCCCTCCTAGTTAGAAATAAATAGATCAATTTTAGTACTAACCTTATTTTCACCAATGCAATGATCTATTGAAGTGTTGTGTCGCAGGTAACAGGTGCACTATTTCACCCACATTTCTGGCGCCCACCGTGGGGCACAATTTTGGATTTTACCTCATTTTGATTTCATTTTCCAATAATTTATCTTCCCAAATTTTAGGTACAGACTTGTTTCTGGTAGCAGAGGCTCGCATCTAGGATACACCCTCGCACCACAAAAATATAGGCTCTTGTCCGAGATTTCGTGGGTCCTTTCCTGTACAGGCTTGCATCTAGTCAGTAGACTGTCACATCT
The DNA here is from genome assembly GCA_018584345.1 of Thuja plicata. Taxonomy (NCBI): domain Eukaryota; kingdom Viridiplantae; phylum Streptophyta; class Pinopsida; order Cupressales; family Cupressaceae; genus Thuja; species Thuja plicata. Next base: position 307,766 of record MU227633.1, on the reverse strand, counting down.
GGTAGCACTGGCTCGCATCTGGTAAACTGCATTGTATCCTATATTTATAGGATCGTATCTGGTCAAATATTTTGCATACTACATTACCTAATCTCTAACACTTTGATCAGTTGTGGTTTTAATGTTTTGGACAACCTAACTTGTGTTTTGCAGATTTCTATCAGAGTTGAAAGAGCAGGAAGAAGGATACTAACTTGTGGTTTTTTCAGGTTCTCATCCCCTTATCTTGACCTCTATTTCATTTTATCTTTCAAACTAAACATATTTTCTTCTCATTTGTTAAAACAATTAGATAAGTATGCTCTTTTCCTTTAAGGAAAATTAGAAAGCCAAACATTGATTTAAAACTTGAAGAGAATTTGGAGATAAATGGACAAACAAACTCACACTTTAATTTATTTTTGGAATCAGTAATTGAACAACACAAATCACTTAACATTGTGGGTAATTGAACAAGAAAATCTCATTGTCTAAGTTTTGGATCAGAAATTGAACAAGCAAATCATCTAACTTTAGAGAAATTGAACAAAACAAATTTTCTTTCATGCATCATGTTTTCATTAACTTAGGAATATCTAAAACAGGCTCAAAATAGTTTGAGGGAAAGAACCTTTGATTAAAGTGTTTTGGGAGAAAATGGCATGGACTAGGAAAGTATGCTCTTCTTCTTTTGAAGAATCAGAAATCTAGAAATCCTATGCTCGCCAATCCTTTGTATGCTTATTTAATAGTAGAGGGCCTTTCGGTTGAGGAAAAAATCTCCCGAGAATGACCCAACTGAGGACAGGTTTTACACCAAACCTTCCAACTCACTATAAATAATTACTTCCTCATATTCCAAAGCCTCGGAAGATAGAGTCGATTTTGTTCCTAGAATTTTGACATCATTCCTTGAACATGCTTAGGTATGTGTAGAGCAGAGCCACTTGAATCTTTCTTGCGAGACTACACATATTTGAGTACTCATAGGGCTATACGCCTCAATTTTACCTTGTGCAATTCTATGAAAGACAGTTTTGAATGGATTGCCCCATCATAAACAATGAACTTCATATAGAAAAACTACATGGTTCATCTCCAAAAGGGTGATAATCCTTGTGCAAGGAAAAAAGTAATTTCTCCAAGACACTCGTCATATCATGCCCTCACTTGCATTTGGAGTCGGCTAATATAACATCATGACTGGAGTCATTGTGTGCTTGGTGATGGTTGTATTCTGATTAGCATTTAAGTGTGTACCTAAGTCAACAAGCAAGGATTTTTATCCTCTACCTAGAAAATAGGGCATAAGAATGTGTTTGTTCCCCTAACAATGCAAATCTGCTCGATATATCTGAAAGATCACTAACAAGATAAAATCATTCAAAACAAGCAACAAAATTCAATCCTCAATCTAAATGTGTTTTTCACCCATCATCAAATATATGAACATGATCACGGATCAAATAAACTTCACGCACTTTCAAGACAAAATTTACAAAACTGACAAAATCTGACAAAAATATCAAAAACTCGCATATTGTCTTTCCTAGCTCGTATCTGGTATCTTGGCTCGTATCTAGTATACTTCATCATATTTGGTCAGCACTTTATCACATCTAGGGTTAAAGCTCACATTGGGTCATCACAAGCTTGCATACCATATTTTCTGGCTCGCATCTAGGAGCTCGCATCTAGGACAGTGGGCACTTGAAGATTAGTTTCTCAGAAAAACTTAGTAGATTTGGGTACCCTTTTGGCTCTTTAGTATGTCCTTGTTAGTTTTTTTGGTCTCCCTGTTACTGTGTCAAAATGCTTTTTCAAACGTCTACCTTGCATGTCCTGTCAGTTTCTCACAATCAGTCTCAATGTGTGTGTGATTTTTGTACCTGTTTAAGAAAGACACAACACTTCAATAGATCATTACATTAGTTAAAAAAGGGTTAGATGAGCATATAAAACCACTAATATCGACCTATTACTTTCTAACTAAAAAGAGCATGATTAATAACATAATATCCCTCGGATTATGCTACTATCAGTGACATATACGACCTAGCATGAAAGATTTGAATTAAAAAAAAGCTATTAATCATTAAGCAATGCATTCTAGCTCTAAAAATGGAGATAATAACAATGCCTAAACATGAACTATGAAATGAAATGTGAGTCTATGTATATTCTAACAGCATAACAATGCATTTTCAATATAAGGTAAGGGCTTATTTGCTCTAAAAAATGTCTTCTATTTATAGAAGAATGAGGAGAGAGAGGGGGGACAAGGTGCATTAATGGAGTTGAAAAACTCATTAATGGTGTGTAAGAGCAATAAATGCAAAAGACATTCAATAGACATGGGGAGACATGGGCTTAAGGAATCTTCATTAATGAGGCATTAATGAGAGCCTTAAAGAAGCATGGGAAAGTGGACTTGAGGAAGCTGGAATCTTGAGATTCCTTTACTTTCTCAAGTGGGTGGAGTCTTTAATCACTCCCTAATAGAATGTGACAACATTAGGAGGTGGGTTAGGATAGAATTAGGATTAGAATTAGATTAGCATGGGGAAATAGGTTGAGATGGGTTTGAACCCAGGGTAGAAGTGGTTGAGATAGGTTAGGTTGGGGAATATAAATGAAATGAATTATTTGACATAATTCATTTAAATATATAGGATTTAATTATTTACGTATTTTATTGCTTTTCAATAATTAAGGAGACTATAGCCATTTTAATTAAATTAATTAGGCTAGGGGAATGGGTTCATTTGCAAGTGAGCAATTGATTTAGCGATTATTTAATTTCTTTATATTTAAATACTATAGTCATATTTGAATTTGATTTGATTTAATTGGTTTAAATTGATTTGAATTGTATGGCTATAATAGTTAATACAATTCAGTGATAAAAATCACCTAGGACATTAAATTTGATTTAAAATAAATTATGCCAAAGTAACATTGTCATGACATAATTGGGGGTATGATCACACTTAGAGAAAATAAGGTTTATAGTCGAAACAAACCAAATTCAGGTGGTTACATTTGCCCCTCTTTGAATTGATGTGCGAGTAGTGCATTGATTCAATGAAAGTTTTTGATTTTGACTTCAGAAAGATTGAGAAATTCATTCTTGGTTGTCGAACAAAATGTTGATGAGATCAGTCTCACACTTGATTGAACTAAATTGATAGAATTGAATTTGAACTTGGTTGTCACCCAAAGGTCAACAAAAGATCTTAAAGATACCAATTTTAAACTTAGTTGTCGTCCAAAGATTGATAATACTGATTCCGAACTTGGTTGTCATCCAAAAGTCAGTAAGAAGCTGCTAGGAGCTTAGTAAGAATCTTTTAAAATGAGGAAACACAAGATATCCAGCTTATGAGAACCAAAGCTTTCTATCCAACAGTTCCAACTTAGTTAAGGAAAATTTCATGCCCCTATTTTGTTTGATAACGAAGTCATTTTTAATGTTGTTTTGACCAAAATTTAATTGATAATAGTGTGATCATGCCCCTTCAGAAATGAAATCGAAGGAAAAAGAATAAAATCCCTTTCTTGAAAGAACGTTTCACTTGTAGGAAGCGGTTAGGGCAAGAAAGAATGGATTAGAAGAGAGTGTGTTTAAGAATAAACACACAGTATACCAAGTTAATCACGTGAAAATGTGAGTGGTGAGACAGATAAAATGATGTCAGACCAATATTTATGATAAAATATGCATTTTGATAGTTTCTTGGAACAAATGGAACAAATCTGCATTTTTTGGAACTGTGGCAAAAATGGTACAGTGCTACATAAAAACACCTTAGGCACCTTTGATTTGGTTCCTAACTGATTAAAAAGAGAACAGAAATATAGTTTCAGTTGCCTGGGAGGAGTTTCAGAACTCTTAAATAGCTCAAAAGACCAATATATAGCTCAAAAATTACCATTTTACTATTCATTCTCACTTTTACCCATTGTAATTCTGAGAGCTCTGCAGAGAAGATGGTGGTCCCTGTGAGGAAGCATCATTTCAAGATGAGTCATCAACACTAGCGCCCAATCGACTACCCACCTTCGGTAAGTGCTCGTAAAACTACCTCATGAATTTGGCAAATTTAATTTTTATGCATTTTTGTAGCTTTTACAACCATTTAAATTTTGGGTCACATCCGGGATTCTGGATCGCACCCTATCAAACCCGCGTCGCATCCAGTTTTTCTCAGATCGCATCCTATTTTTCTAGTTTTTTGCATCACATCCAAGATACTCTGGATCGCATCCCATTGCTCTATTTTAGGCTTAGTTTGGGTCAAAAATTTAGTTTGGTCGCACCCTGCCAATTTAGGATCGTACCCCACATTCTAGATCACATCCTGATTTTCTAGGATCACATCCAGTATGCTCAATCACATCCTATTTTTCTAGGATCACATCCAATAAAAGAGATGGCATCCTGATTTCTATAATCGCATCTCATTTTTGGACTTAGAAATTTATTCTTTCTGTAATGTGTGTCTGCAGCAGATCTATAAGTACTTAGCTGATTAATATTTCTATGCTTGTAGCTTAGATAGAATACTGAGTTATCTCGTATTTGTCAAAATAGGTTGATTTTGAGGTAGTCACCTTTCAAGGCACATATCTAGGATGTATGCTCATGTTGTCTGGAGTTTTGATGGCTGATGATCAGGCGACAGTAGTCCACTGTGGATTACGATCATTGATGGGTTTACCCGATATAGGGGTAAACTGAGGGTTGTTGACTACTCTTGTCGAGAGATGGTACTCAGAGCACAACACCTTCCATCTCCCAATCGGGGAGATAATAGTTACTCTGAAGGATGTATGGCGCATACTCCATGTCCCTATTATGGGCCGTGAGGTGTGCTTTGAGTCTACATCTATCATGGCGATTGGTGCATCTCACCGATACTTCCAAGATGATACTATTGACCGTAGATACCTGTCTTGGGATTACATGGTGGATCATTATGATCAGCTATTTATATACATGGCAGGCTTGATTGGTGGAATTTTGATGCCTGACAGAGGATAACATGGTTTTATGGTCGGTTGGGTGGACATGCTTGAGAAGATGATTGTCCAGAGACAGAGATTTGCATGGGGTAGCTGCATTTTAGCCCATATGTACCGCGAGCTTCATGAGATTGTGTACCACTATACCCGGAGCATGACTGTGGGTATCCTGATTCTTCAGATCTGGGCCTGAGAGCATATCCATGTTACACGGTCGATAGTAGATAGGCAGCGGCCACCAAAGTTCCCATATGTATATATGTATGTAGGTCTTATTTAGCAACCCCATCTGGGCAAGGTAGAGTACTGGCGCAGACTTTTTGATGATATGACAGAGGTCATATGGCGACCATATTTAGACTGCGAGAAGTGGAATTCAAATGCCAGGCACGTACCATTTTTTTTCTAGAGCTAGTATCTCATTGGACGGACCAGATATATTGTAGAGTGGTTTATACACACCCAAGTCCTTAGACAGTACGACCGATGGCAGGGTAGGACACAGGATATTATAGTATATGCACGGATCTGAGATGAGACACCACTATGGGATGTTCAGCTTAGGTACGAGACATCTCATCAAGAGATCTGCGACATGGTCGGAGTAGACTGGGACCTTCACCTTGATGTTGCCAAAGAAGGTGTTTCTAATGGGTATGCCACAGAGATGCTTCAGTATTTGTTTCCACATTTCACAGTGTCGGAGGAGCCAATTCTGCGCATTGAGGAGCCGATTGATTATGATCTGGATGAGCGTCCTTCCAGAGGGATGGGAGGAGTGCATAGAGATAGGGGCATAGGCCAACATGGAGGGAGGGATGGAGGCCGATATGGAGGGAGAGATGGGAGACGACCTCCTCTAGATGATGGCGATGATGGCAGAGATGACAGGGGTGGTGGTGCTGTGGGTGGCCATGCAGAGGTTTCTAGTGGCAGTGGAGAGGGTCGGCGCACCCACTTCAGATTTGTTGCTCCCAAGATGGATCTAGGGCCATTATTGACAGGAGAGCAGCAGAGGGAGAGGCAACACTAGCAGAGACAGTCTGATCGGTCATAGGATAGATCTGCAGGATAGGATATTGACAGGAGTTCAAGAAGGGATAGAGATCCCTTATCTCAGTGCGAGTAGGAGCGAGAGCATCTCAGGGCACAGATTACTACTTTAGAAGCTAGAGTCAATGTTTCAGATTCATTGATGGCTGAAAGAGATAGACAGCTAGAGAGGCTTTGGGCAGAGCAGGACAGGCAGGGTGACATGCACAGAGCAGAGAGAGATGCACAGGCTTGGGCTAGCTACAGTCTATCAGGCTCAGAGAGCCACATATTATTATTCTCTATACCATGCTGCATTGCCAAAGGGACAAAGAGCGGTATCTTTTTCATGCCTTGTGCAATAGTCAAAGGAGTTGGTGCCTCCTCCTCCTCCGTTTGTACCACCTCCTCCTCCTCCTCCTCCTCCAGATCAGGGAGAGGGTGGGAGCCAGACCTGAGATATTTTGTCTCATTTTGTATATCTGAATCCTTCTGAGATCCTCTTTTTGTACATGACATACATGTATATATCTAATTCATTATATCCCTCTGATACTCCTTTATGTGGATTTGTGCCATGCTTTGATCTGTACCATGTTTTGAGATATATATCTGATGTCGTTGATTCTCTTCCTGACATGTTATATGAGTTCCATCTACTTTGATAGATTTATTTTGCACATGTGATTATATCTTGGCCATATGATGAGTTAGATTTTAGATGATGACATCATTTTATGCATGTGTTGAGTTATCACTGATATTAATATGTTTCAAATGATATTATGTGAATATGCAAATGTATGTTTTTTTGAGCTTTTTGTATGCAATGTAGAATGTATGGATGCACTTTAGGATGTAAAAGTAAAAATGCAATACATGGATGTTTTGTTTTTGTATTTTCCTATTGTTTCTTTTTATGAAATGCAAAATGTATGCTATGGATGTGCAATGATATATAGATATCAGTAATATGGATGGATGTAAATAACTTGGTTTTTAGAAGAAGAAAGATAGAAATCACTATTGAGCACAAATTCCCAATTGTTTTTATTTCCTTCAAAATGCATCATGCAACCTCTAAATGCAGCTATATGCAGACTCTTAGGACTTGTCACTGATTAGCAAATATTATAGCTTTTTATCATCATTGGGCACTTTTCAGAATGGATACCATCTGATAGTACAACCATCACTAATACCCACTGATATTATGACAATATGAATACTATATTTATTAGAATGTCAAAAATAGACTTAGGCATCAAGGCATAGAAGCCAAGATAACAAAATAGTCACCTTCCTTTTATTATATCACAATCTGTCTAAGGCAAGATATTGAACCTGCAATGACCTTGAAAATTCATATCCTTGGGTACATTATGCTTTGTATACGTTAGTGAGAATTTGAATTAGAAAACAGACAAGGAAATTGTTTCAACCTTTCCGTAGTTTACACATAACAAAGATCGAGATATATGCGGCTATGCACTCATGATGGCATCTCTTACCATAAACATCCAAGTTACGTGAAATTTATAGGCTTACTTGAAATAATCACCATACGCAGAAAACCAAGAAAATGTTATGCCCTCTGTCCTTGCGACTCTTTGTCTTTGCGCAGACATCATGGAGTAACTCGGAAGGTATAACAACATCAATTGAGAATCAATAAAAATTCATAACTGCTTAGATGCCCCTAGTTAAACAGCATCAGGACATAAAAGAGTTATGAGAAATCCAAGACCAAAGTGTGTTTAAGTAATACTATTGATTCATTTTTCAAGCACAGTATAGGTTCATCAATCAAAAATTTTGGAATTCAAGAAAATATGGCATCCATTTACCTGTATACAATCTCATCATTGTTTGGAATCTAATGTAGGTCTTAGGAACACCATTCATGTTAGTGCAATGTTTGTGTCATCCTTATTTTTTGAACGTGATAGTGGTAGCAAAAGTATCCGAGAGTAGTGTATCACAAGACAAACCATCGATAACGACCTAGCCAATGCAACCTATCAAACTGGCAAAGATGCCCCCAGTGCAGAATGACTTGATCCCAAGACACTAACCCAGACAAATCCCAAGCAAGGATAAGATAGTCGTAAGGAAACAAAGTCAGCATTTTAGCACAGGTGTAATTGTGAAGGCCTAGTATCAATGATGCTTTGATAGATGGAGTGTAGAACACAAGTGACGCCTGATATCCAGGTTTTCACCACTTGGAAAGATCTTTTCTTTCTTTTTTCTACCAAGATGCCTATTTTACCAGGTTGTCATCAAGGCACTTTTCTCTTTTTCAATTTTTTTTGCTATTTTGCTTTTTTGAATGTTTTTGTAGTATCAAGGTGCCTATTTACCAGGTTTTCACCAAAGATACCCTTTCTTCCAGAATTTTTCCACTATTTTTGGATTTCTTTGGGATCAATTTTCTGAATGTTTTTGTTATTTTCTGAGAACTATTTACTGTACAGGCTCTGTTAGCCGAACATCAAGCGTTGAACTGCTTCAAATGTAGATTATTGATAGGATCTGAAAGAACATCCCCCTCAGGTGTAGCTAGTTGATAAGCTCCAGTCCCAAAAGTAGTAACATAAGGTCCTAAACAATTAGGTTCAAATTTTCCTTTCTTCTCTCTTTTGGGCTGGTTCTTAGGATTCTCCTTTAAAACGAGATCTTCCACTTCAAATTTTTATGGTTTGACCTTCTTGTTGTAGCCTTTGGACATGCGTTCTTGGTGCACCTTTAGATGGTTGAACGCCTATTATTTGTACTCATCTAGTAGGTCCAAATAATTCACCCTATCAATACGGTAATGCTCATCAATAACAAGACCTTGTAAAGATATCCGCAAAGATGGGATTTCAACCTCAATAGATAGTACTGCTTCGGTGCCATAGACTAGGGAAAATGGTGTGGCTCATGTTGGTGTTCTGATGCTTGTTCTGTAGGCCCATAGTGCCAGATTCAGTTGTAGATGCCAGTCTCTGCCAGACTTACACACAGTTCTGTGTAGAATTTTGAGAATATTCTTATTAGATGCCTTAGCCTGTCCATTACCTTGAGGATAATAGATTGAGGAGCAATGTTGAGTGATGTGGAACTGTTCACAAAGTTCATCAATGTCTTGATTTTTAAATTGGCCCCCATTGTCTGTTACAATTAATGAGGGTATCCCATATCTACAGATAATGTAGTTCAGAATGAACATAGCCACCTGTTTTCTTGTGGCTTTGATTAGTAGCACGACCTCAACCCACTTCGTAAAATACTCAATGGTTGTAAAGATGAACTTGTGTCCATTTGAAGAATTGGGGTATATTTGTTCAACCAAGTCAAAGGCCCATTGTTGAAATGGCCAATGTGTAATGAAAGGTATAAGTTCCCTGGTAGGAGCATGGATGAGATTTCCATGTGTCTGACATTTATGACATGTTTTTGAGAATTGAATAGCATCTTTTTCTATGGTAGGCCAGTAATAGCCAACTCTAAGCAGTTTCTTAGATAATGAAAAGTCGTTCGAATGTGATCCACATACACCTTCGTGGACTTCTTTTAATGTGAGATCAAACTCTTCAAGTTCTAAACATCTAAGAAGCGTACCGTCAAGACCTCGTCAATATAAGTTATTAGTTATGAGGACATAATGCGATTTTGTCCTAATCAGGGCTCTCTTCTCATTTTTGGATAGATTGTTAGGAATAGTTTGGTCAGTGAGGTAAGCAATGATATTGGTATACCGAGATTGGTTTCGGGTATTCAAAGCATAGATTACTTGGTATCCAGGGGTATCAAAGGCAGGATAGGAGAGTTCTTCCACCAAGAAGTCATAGCAGAATTGATGTTCCTCCAGTTGTAACATGGACGCCAAGGTAGCCATAGCATCCGCAACTTTGTTCTTCATTCTGGGTATCTGTTGGAATGTGATGAAGACAAAGTATTTCTTAAATTCATCAACCAGTTGCTTGTAGGTTGTCAACTTTTCATATTTTGTCTGGTAATCTCCATTTACTTGATTTATAATGAGTTGAGAGTCACCATATACATGCAAATCTACAATTTTCCATTCCATGGCAAGCTTGAGTCCATTTACTAATGCTTCATATTCAGAAATGTTGTTCCTACATGGAAACATCAGTTTGTACGACTTTGGTATCTTGTAACCTTGAGGAGTCAGGAAAAACACCCCTGCTCCAAAGCCTTGCTGTGTGAAAGAATCGTCAAAATACATCTTCCATGGATACTCAGTTAGATGCATGATTGTCTCGTCAGGGAATTCAATCTTTAAAGGTTCATCATCTTAAAGCGGTGAGTCCGCTAGTTGATTAGCGAGGACTTGTCCTTTAATAGCTCTCCTATCCACATACTCAATGTTAAATTCACTAAGAATGAGGACCCATTTTTCTAAGAGTCCTGTTAATGTTGTTTTGCTTAAAAGGTACTTTAGAGGATCGATCTTAGCAATGAGCCTTACTGTATGTGAGAACATGTAGTGTCTTAATTTTTGTGATGCAAAGATGACTGCTAAGAATGCCTTCTCAATAATGTTGTAATTGAGCTCATAGGAGACTAGCGTTATACTGATGTAGTAGATAGATCTTTCTATCTTTGCTTCATCCTCTTGTGCTAACAATACTCCTAATGATGTATTTGTAACTGAAATATAGAGGAGTAATGGCTTTCCATGAATAGGCACCATAAGAATAGGAGTAGCCAGATACCCTTTTAATTCTCTGAAGTTGGCTTCACAGTGTTCATCCCATTTGAAGGTGACCCCTTTATGTAGTAATTTGGTAAAGGGTTGTGCTATGTCCACTAGTTGTGACATGAACCACCTAATTGATTGGAGTGTCCCTTGTAACGTCCTCATTTGACTAATGTTGCGTGGAGGAGTCATCTCTAGAATAGCCTTGAATTTTGCAGGATCTACCTCAATTCCCATTGCTGAAACTATATACCCTAAGAATTTCTCTGATTGGACGCCAAAGGCACACTTCTTTGGATTGAGTCTGAGTTGGGATTGCTCCATTCAATCCAAGATCTATCTCAAGTCAGCAATGTGAGTGCTCCTTTCTTTAGATTTGGCTAAGGTGTCATCCACGTAATCCTCCATGTTTTTATGCATCATATCATGGAATATAGTTGTCATCTCTCTTTGATATGTTGCACTAGCATTATTTAACCCAAACGACATGGTGTTCCAGCAAAAGGTACCCCATGCGCATGTAAATGTAGTTTTCTCTTGATCCTCAGGGGCAATTTTGATTTGATTATAGCCCGAGAATCCATCCATTAATGATACATCTGGTAGCCTATTGTGAGGTCTATGATCATGTCAATGTTAGGTAGTGGGAAGTCATCTTTCGGACATGCTTTGTTTAACTCTCTGAATTTCGTACAGATCCTAACAGATTTATCAGATTTAGACACGGGGACCACATTAGAGATCCATCCTACGTAGGCAATGACTCTGATAAATTCATGCTTCAACAATTTCTCTAGCTCTGCTTTTACTAGTAATGCCACATGAGGGTGCATCTTTCTAAGTTTTTGTTTCACGGGCTTGATCCTGGGAGCTATAGATAAGTGGTGCATGATAAGATTAGGATCTAGTCCAAGCATATATGTATAAGACCATGCGAAGTTGATTTTCTTTTCCTTCAGGAATTCTGTAAATTGTATCTTCTCTTCTTCTGATAAAGATTGTGCAAGGTGTACTATTTGAGGATCTTCAATGGTCCCCAAATTTACTGGTTGTGTTGGTTCAATCAGAACTAAAGACCTTTCCTGAAAGTGTTCGGGGAGGATATCAAGAATCTCATCCTTTGGCGCCTCTGAGAGGTTTTAACCATTGGATACATCTTTTATTTTTACTATTTTAGGATCTGACACTGCCACAATGTGGTTTTGACCATTAATCTCCTTTTTCTTTTTATTTTTCAATTTTTGACTGAGAAACCTGATATCCTCCTGTGACATGTTCTCGCTCCTTACATTGGTGGAAGAAGGGTAAGGTTCACAAGCATTGAGATAGCAAGCTAGGGTGTAGTCATTAATAAAGTCAAGGATAGGCGTAGGATCTATGTGAGTCCAATCAATGAGGTTTGGGTGTACCAAAGACAAGGAATCAGACTCTAGAAAGGATAGCATTGCATTAGCATCAAGACCATTAACCAACATGAAATGTTCTGTTAAGTTAATTTCTTCAATGTTTAGATCAGTAAGAGTGAGATCATCATAAAAGGGGTCATCGTTAGTCATGTGTGGATCAAACTCTAGTGACTCATTAGTAGAACTATCATCTTCATCTCTCCATAAATGGAGGCTTCTTTCTTGTCGCCTTAGAACTTCTTCCAGACTTAGAAAAGCACCAGTCTCTCCATCCCTAACAGGGAGAAGGAATTCTTCTTCTGCTTCAGGATTATCAGTGTCATTGGGAGTAGTGTTAGACTATTCACGAGGAGCTAAGGGAGCCGCAAACATGTGAATTGTATGT
>MU227633.1:220242-260143 GCA_018584345.1 Thuja plicata | reverse complement strand
ATCATGTTTCAGTAGTTCCTCATGCTTCGCAACAACAACAACAAATACCACAAACTCCAATGAATGTTAGACGATCTTCAAGGATAAGTAGACCCCCTGAAAAATATTCTCCCTCTTTGTATTATATTTTATTAACTGATGCGGGTGAAACAAAATGTTATGATGAAGCTATGTAGCTCGATACCAAGGTTCAATGGGAGCATGGAATGACAAAAGAAATGGACTCCTTGCTAAAAGATGAAACTTGGGAATTATGCAAGTTGTCTGCAGTTAAAAAGGCTTTACCAAACAAATGGGTTTATAGGCTGAAAGAGGATGATGGAGGTAATAAAAGATTTAAAGCCAGGTTAGTTGTAATGGAATCTGCATAGAAAAGGGCTTTGATTTTGATGAGATTTTTCTCCAGTTGTAAAAATGACTTCTATTTTGGTTTTAATTATTGTAGCTACTAAAGATTTGCATTTGGAACAACTTGATGTTAAAACTACCTTTCTCCATGGTGATTTAGAGGAAGAAATATATATGGAACAACCACAAGGTTTTGAGGTCAGAAGTAAGGAGAAATTAATGTGCATATTGAAGAAAAGATTATATGGCTTGAAGCAAGCACCTCGACAATGGTATATTAAATTTGATAGCTTCATGAATAAGCATGGCTACAGTCAGTGTAATTCAGACCATTGTGTTTATGTTAAGAGGTTGGATGATGACAACTACATTATTTTTTGTTTATATGTTGATGATATGCTTGTAGCAGGGTCTAACATGGATCACCTTCAGGGGTTAAAACAACAGTTAGAAAATTATTTTTATATGAAGGATTTGGGGGCAACAAAACAAATCCTTGGTATGAAAAGTTGCAAAGATAGCAAGAACAAAAAATTGATTCTATCTCAAGTTGATTATGTTGAAAAGGTGTTGCAGAGATTCCATATGGAGAATGCAAAAGTTGTCAGCACACCTTTACCGGGTCATTTGAAATTGACTAAGCGGATGTGTCCAAAGACACAAGATGAGGAAGACAAAATGTCCAAGGTACCATATGCTTTAGTTGTAGGTAGTTTAATGTATGTCATGGTATGCACTAGACCAGATATTGCACATGTTGAAGGAGTTGTTAGCAGGTATATGAGTCATCCTGGAGTTGAGCATTAGAATGTAGTAAAATGGATTCTCAGATACTTGAGAGGTACATACAATAAATGTTTATGTCTTGGGGGCTCTACTATTGATTTAAAGGGCTATGTTGACTCAAATTTGGCAGGGGATATAGATACCAGGTGGAGTACCATAGGTTATGTATTTACTGTTGGTGGGACAACAGTGAGTTGGATTTTTGGGCTGCAAAAGGTGGTTGCTTTATCCAACACGGAAGGTAGAGTATGTTGTTGCTACAGAGGCAACTAAGGAGATGATATGGGAGCATTGGAATGCGGTAAAATATATTCTTAGATACTTGAGAGGTACATACAGTAAATGTTTGTCTTGGGGGTTCTAATACTGATTTAAAGGGCTATGTTGACTCATATTTGATAGGGGATATAAATACCAGGTGGAGTACCACAGGTTATGTATTTACTATTAGTGGAACACCAGTGAGTTGGATTTCTCGGTTGTAAAAGGTGGTTGCTTTATCCACCACGAAAGGAAGAGTATGTTGTTTCTACAGAGGCAACTAAGGAGATGATATGGCTACAAATTTTCATGGAAGAGTTGGGAAAATCAAAGATTCAAAATCACTTGTTTACTAACAACCAAAGTGTTATACCTCTTGCAAAAAAAATTGCCTTGCAATCTAAAACCAAACACATATAGTTGAGTTATCATTTCATTTGGTCAATGTTGGAGGATGGACAAGTCAAGTTGAAAAAGATACATATAGATGCCAATCCAATGGATATGTTTACAAAGGCAGTGACAAGGGAGAAGTTGAACTCCTCTTTAGCTTCAATTCATTTTCAAGACTTAAAACAATAAAAACACAACAATAGGGTCTAGGGTGTTTCATTCCAGTGGGAGCGACAGGGTCAACAATGTTATGATCAGTCTCCAAGTGGGAGATTGTTGTTATATGGAGCCTAATCAAACTCGAAGGTTAATGTTTCTCCACATTTATTGACACAGTTTCCCCTAAAATTTATTCAACGGGCGTTTGGGGGCAACACCCCTTACAAGCTCCAGGGGCAGCGCCCATGGTGCACTCCCTTCTTGTCTCCGAACCTTTAGTTGCTCAATTGACTTTTATTATTGTACAAAGGCGTAGGGGGTTCATTTTTCTATTGGCTGACATATTCTAACCCTATTTTTTGTAACTGGCATAAGTCTTGATAAAATGGCTTAGGGTTAGGGTTTTTTATATGAGAACTTGGTAGCATTTTGCAACGGTATTGAGTTACAAGGTATTGCTGATTGTAATCGGTACAAATCATTGGGTAATAATATTGAACTTTGTTTGGTGGACGTAGCCCAAATTTGGGTGAACCACGTTAAATTCTTTGTGCCTTCTTGTTTCATTTTTGTGTGTTTTATTCCTTTGTTTTATTGAACAAATCTATATTTAACTCTTAGATATTTGTCTTTTAATCCTAACATTTTCATGATAGAACTCATAGCTAAACTTGAATCCAAGGAATCATCTGTTGGAAGTTGACAAAATGTATTTTCAGGCTATTTCATAGTGCATCAACATTTATGACTATCACTATCTATGGGAATGTTTTTCTTACATGTTATCATATTGTCACTCGATTTCCATTGTCTACGTGTTGGATGAAAATGGAATAGGGTATTTAAGACTTCCAAAAGTCATTCAAAATTTTTCATATTGGCCCAAAACTGTTGTTGGAATACACTTATATCCTTGAAATATCTTTATGTATGTGAAAAATAAGCATTTAGAAGTCATAACTGCTCTTTTCTAAGCATCCTTGTGTTCATTTAGTGTCCATCTCTTGTCATTCTTAGTAGAGTACCTCCTCTCACCACATATCTTCAATCTCTACCATTGTTCTTTAGACTGATCACTTTGTTCATCTTTGTTACTTATTCTTGACTATCTACTTTCATGATGCATATAAAGGGCATTTCATGTTGCAGTCGGGTCTCAGAGACCCGACTGTAAACAAACACAAAAGTAATGACGTACGGATCAAGTTTCAAAACCCGCATTGCAAGTAGATATAATAAAACATGTGGGTTGGATCTTCAGACCCTCCCAACATGTACATGATGTAGAGATATGTGATTCTTGTCATCAATGCCCAAAGACCCAACATTATACATGGAAGGCAAAGACATGTTGATCGAATCTTAAGGCCCGAATAGCATGTCATGTACACACGACTTGTCATTTGGTGAAAAATACCCAATTACAAATGACAAAGCTATGCAAATGCAATCACAATCAACAAAGGATAGAAACATTGAAGATGATCATCGATATTTAAAGCCTGAGCATCATTTGTGCCACTATGCAAAACCTAAAAACAAGACACAAAATACAAAAAAGCGATCTTAAAATCTGCAAATCTAGGTTTATAAGTTGTTGAACTTGAGAAGAGTTGGAAATCGATTATAAATCAAACACATCAATAATAAATGCGCTTCTCAGTCAAAATCAGTTTATGAAAGAAGTATTGCAGACCCTTTTTATGTTTTGACCTTGTATTTCAGGTTTAAAAGCATGTTTTGCTAGTTGACCATTAAAGAAAACACAACGGTTCACGTGTTCAGGTTTCGAATGACATATTGCAAGTCATTTTGGGTGACAAACTTGCATTTGTTGTTGTAAAGCCCATATTCCAAGTTGTCAAACTTCTAAACTCATAAAACATAAAGTCCTTACTTGTAATCAGATCCTACAAACCTGATTACAAGTAATATTATGTTACTTGTAATGGGACCATAAAACCCAAAAATGTTGGTGACTTCATACGCTAAATTAAAAAAAACCACAAAAACACCTGACCAAAATCAGATGTTAAGAGGTGGTATGCAAGTGCAACAAGGAAATCAAGAGTTTTGAAATCAATTGCAAGTAATTTTAAAACGTTAAACTTGCAAGTCGGGTCTTAGAACCCAAATTGCAAGTTTGGTTGTAAGATAGTTGCTTTCAATGCAAGCCATAAGATCCAACTTGACATGAGAATCACCTGCAATGCAACCTTTGAGACCCGAAATTGAAGGAAGAGCTAGTATGCAAGTGCAACAAGGAAATTGGGAGTTTTGAAATCAATTGCAATTAAGAGGTGGTGATGTAGAGGCAAGTGGATCTACAAAACTAAGGTCTTCTAATGACTTTCAAATGTAAAAGTTGGATGATGAACCAAGGCTCCCCAAGTGCATTCAATGGCTCCAAATGGTAAGAATGAAACAAGAGACCTATCCAGTGCCTCCAACACCTTCGAACATCTTTAAACCCCTATTCCAACTTCTTCCAACAGGTTACAAACCTCTAAAAAGACTCCAACCCTCAAATCCACTCTTTAGCCTTAGTAGACCTAGGAAACCTTGTCCTTGTCCTTCATTGGATCTGCCACCTCTGCCCCTATTTGACTTTCCTCTTCCACCTCCTTGTCTTTATTGCTTTCTTCTCAACTTGTCCTCAGCCTTGGTAGCCAACTTGTAACACTCTTCCACAGTGTTAGGTGTATTCAAACTAATCTCATCCTGGATGTTGAATCTCAGTCTACCCATGTACCTTGCTACTTTCTCCTCTTCTTCATCATGAGAAATTCTGATGTCTAACTTGTGGAACTCTTCAGTATACCTTTGGACATCCATGTCCTTTTGTCTTAGGTTCTGCATCTTTTTTTACAATTGAATTTTATAGTCTCTTAGAAGGAATTTATCACTCATCTTGTCCATCATCCTCTGCCATGATGTGATCTTAGGCACCTTCTTCCATCTTTCTACTTGTAAGCAATCCCACCAAAGTAAGGCATGTCCTCTTAACCTTGAGTTTGCAATCTTCACTTTGTGTTTCTCCTCCACATCTTCACAATCAAAGAAGTTTTCTACTGCATTAAACCAATCTATCAGTTCTTCTTCATTCATCTTCCCATCATACATGGGAATATCTGACTTACCCTTATACTCTTTCCATTTAATGGCTCTAACCAACTTAGCCATCCTTGCATCCTCGGGATCAATCTCTTCTTCTTCTTCTTGTGCTTCTTCTTCTTCTTCGACCTCTTCTTCATGGTCTTCTTCTCCTTTCTTCATATTCATCTCTCTTCTCATCCTTTCCATCTCTGCCTTCATCTTCTTGTTCTCCTCAAATTCTTCAAAATCTTCTTCCTCTGACATATAACCTATCCTCTCCCAAAGGTATCTTCTGTGCTCTGATACCACTGAATGCAAAGGCAAGTGGATCTAGAGAACTAAGGTCTTCTAATGACTTTCAAATGTAAAAGTTGTATGATGAACCAAGGCTCCCCAAGTGCATTCAATGGAACCAAATGGGTTGGTTAATCCTTGTATTTAGGTCATAATACAACTCTGTACAAAGTGGCATGTTGGTGCAGTAGATACAAAGAGTACTTCCTTTGTAAATGGAGGGCTAATAGGGCTTTTGGACTAGTAAGCCAAGTAGAGGATCCACCATTTGGTCTAAAACAATTATACCTGGTTATGACATATGTTGTATAAGAGGATAATGGGTATCTAAATCACCAATTTATTTGGTAACTATTTTTGGAAGTCAAGGCCAAAAGTCCAAAAATCAGGGAAACTATGGCTACTAGGAAGGAAGGCCTAGTTGGAGTATGTTTGATATTTATTGGATCAATGGGTGTTGTTAGCACTTAGAACCTATTGAAATAAGTTGAATTAGTTTGGATAAGACCCTAGGAGGGCTTGAAATGAGTCTTGGGTCTTGGGAGTAAGTTTGAGGCATATTGGGTAAAAGAATCCCATTTGGGAAGGGGTGTGTACTTAGTGGTTTATTGGACAATTGACGAGTTCTTTGATCTTGGAGTGGATTGATCAGAGACCTCTGCATCAAGTGGTATGCAAGTGCAACAAGGAAATCAACAATTTTGAAATCAATTGCAAGTAATTTTAAAATGTTGAACTTGCAAGTCGAGTCTTAGAACCCAACTTGCAAGTTTGGTTGTAAGACAGTTTCTTGCAATGCAAGCCATAAGATCCGACTTGACATGAGAATCACCTACAATGCAACCTTTGAGACCCGAAATTGAAGGAAGAGCTAGCTTCTAGACAATGAAACTTGACAAAAACGGAGATCACGGACTTGGGTTTGTCAATAAACACATTGGGAGATGGAAATGCACCTTGAAATTGTTGTTTTTCTGGGTGTACTTGATTCACCATGGGCAATGACTCGTTGCCCTCCCAACCATAAACGATATACTATCGTTTCCCCCGAGCACTGTGTGAATGAAGAGTATTGAAAATATGTTTTATGATCTTTTATGTGTTCAATCTGCATGTAGCTACATATACCTTCATATATGTATATCAAATTGTCTTCGATTGTATTATTGAATGCCAAATGGAAGAGAAATGACCTTCCTTTATATCCATCAAGGTGCCTCTCCCAATTAGCATGAACCTTCACAAAGGGTTGGCAGACTTCTCCAAATCAACTCCATAAAATAATAAATATAATTTATATTTTATTTTATATTTAATATGGGTTGGCCCAAACAAGGGTCTGGCCTCAACTACAAAACATCAACACTCCCTCTTAGCTAGGGAGGATCCTTGTTTATATATGTTTCATGGAATGACATCCACCATGGCCACTCCCATGCATGGAAAAGCATATGAACACAAGTGCTCATCACAGAATCATTCAATGTGATGTTGTCATCTCATCATGACGTTCATCGTGGCTACTCCCAAAGGGTGAATAAAAACAAGTGCTAAGTCATGGAGTCTCTCACATGACATCCACCATAGCTACTCCCAGAGGGTGGAAAGAATAAGTGTTCAAGTGCCCATCACGGAATCACTCAACATGATGTCGTCATCTCATCATGACGTTCACCATAGCTACTCCCAAAGGGCAAATAAACACAAGTGCAAAGTCATGGATTCTCTCTCATGACATCCACCATGGCTACTCCTAGAGGGTGGAACAAGGGCTTTCAACTCAAATTTCTCTCTCACAGAGAAGAATGCATTACAAGGGCTGACACCTCAAATTTCTGTCTCAGAGAAAAATGCTACAAGGGATGACACCTCAAATTTCTCCATCTTAGAGAAAAATGCCACAAGGGATGACACCTCAAATTTATCAGTCTCACAGAAAAATGCTACAAGGGACGACACCTCAGATTTCTCCATCTCAGAAAAAAATGCTACAAGGGCTTGCACCTCAAACTTCTCTCACATAGAAGAATGCATTAACAAGGGATTGCACCTCAAACTTATCCCTCACAGAGAAGAATTCATTGAAGTACAACTCAAGGAATCATTGATGCTAAGACTCCCTCTCAGCAAGGGCTTCATTCTCCACAACAACTAGCTTGTCTTGAAAAATGCACAAACTTCACTATGGAAAGGGGCTTGGTGAGAATATCGGTCATCTGATCATCAGTGCTAATGTACCTCAACTGAATACCATATCTCTAATATGAAATACAAGGTTGGAGTCTACATCACTCTTGGTGAATCCCAAGTTCACCAAGTATTCATCTATCCAGGAATTTCCCGACCTCGGTGTCAGTATAAAGCCCTTCCAGTCTACACACATGGAACTTTGTCCCATGAATCATAGTCTTCTGACTGTTGATCACTAGAAAAACCATCTCGACATGGTCCACTCCCTTTGAACCAATATGACCAAGATCCTTGGATGTTACCTAAGCAAATCCTCTAGCTGCTCCCTCTGGCACGGAAGCCTGTGCTTCTAATTTTATTTGTGAAGTTGTAATAGACAATGTTGTTTCCAGAATCACATGACAACGACCTTACAAATATTGGCAAATGTCAACTCCAATACTTAGTATTTCTCATTGATTCCTGAAACATACTTCAGCAGCCAATAGAGTATGAAGAAAATTGCACTATTGGGACTACCTCACGACAAACACAACTAACAATTGTGCTTGAGCCAACCCAAAATGGAAATAATTTATGGCTCAGAAAATTTTGCAAGTCTACTCAATCAACGACAACCACTTCCAAGATGTCATGGCTTATACAGCCAGACCTGTAGATTCCTTTACAAGTGGCGATTACCAATTGCGAGAATCTCAAACAGTACCCATGTGAGTCTTTGTGAAGTACCATTCTACCAATGACTTGCCTTTGCTAGTGTGTACAGAAGCAACGCTTCCTCCTTTGTTGCTTGCATTATTATCTCCAGCAGCCGCTCCACATCATCAATCTCAGAGAACAAATGGGTATTGACAACACAGCGCCTGTCGGCAAGGCAATGCTAGAATTGACCCAAGGCAATGTTCACCGAGTGCTCTCTCGTCCATCCAGTACCATCTGAGACCACAAAAATTGATTTTCCAGATGTTGATTTTTCATCATTGTTGTAATCTCCGTAGTAATAGTAGTACGCGCCTTGTCGAACTTAGTCCTAGCAAAAGGAGAACGCGGAGCCCATGCTCTGGACCATTACTTCAGTTGAGTGCTAACAACCAAGAAGTAGACAGATTTGATCTCGTGACCTGCGCATTATAACAGAGTCATCACCCATATGTGGAAGGAACCTTCTATAAATGATTATGTGATTACTTTGTTTTGGGAAAGTTTGTTAAATGTCGAATGCTCAGATTTGCAGTTATAAATCTGCACCAAGTCCATGGATTCTAGCAACAAACTTTAGAGAAGGGTTGATACACCCAGCATAGCATCACTCTACTCTAACAACGATCAGATTGACTATGATCAAATTTGTGGACATCAGGTGTCACATTGATCATTGTTGTGATTTGTTGTGACTCCATCCCAGGTAGCATTGATTCCTTGATCCTTGAGGCCAGCAACAATCGTCATCCCATGCTGAAACAATAGATCATGATACTTGAATAAATGCAACATATTCACCTCAACTGCGATCAAAGTCTCACCGCAATTAAACTCAAGATAATACACAATATTTGTACCATGCACATGTAAGCGACATGTGAAGGATCAGACGAACACTTGGAGTTTCACAATTTCAACAACATCTGGAAATCTTCATAAGTTCTAGATAGAGGACTCTTTCCAAACCATATTACGGGTTGGACAGCTTTGAGTTATCGACAATAATGGAACCAAGTGCTTAGTTAGCCTATCCATACTATACTACACTGCATATCACATCAATCCATTCTTTCGGTGTCCACACAACAACAAGACAATACACATTCATATTCTGCAATTACAGTTGACTGAAACATATTTGGCAATCATATCCTTATTTGGAGTGTCATAGACAGTTATCATCCTTCCAATAGCAAGTCCACCAGCAGGGTCGATAACATAGTACATCCTGCGGATATCATAATTTCTATTTTTTTTTAAACAGATTTGCATTCGCACTATGGATATAAAACAATGATGTCTCTTCTCTTCCTCAAATCAAGGACCTTTCTACAATTTGGAGATTTGGAGTGGTAAGCTGACCCCGTCAACACTTCAGAAACCCTAGGAAAAAATAAAAAGAATTGCCAAAAGGATCTGAAATTCATGTTCTCTCCAGCAAATCTACGCTTTACAAGTTTGGAATTTTAGACTCCTCAGTTGCGGTTTGATGAGCCTTCTTTCTTCAGGCAACGATCTAAAACTTTCATGTTGCGCTTTCTTTGTATTCGGCAAACTTTATTTAATGTTGTCTGCACTCTTCTATGACAACTGGTGTTTTTAGACTATGCCCACGAACCTAGCAGCCTCAATCTAAAAGCTCTCTGATATTACTTGTGCGGCAACAATCTCCTTTATTTGATTTCTAATAATCTTCAGCACAATCTGCCTACAACGTAATCTACTATCAGTGATTGCTCCAATGGTCTTCACATAGTTGCAAGCTCCTCTTTAACGTCGAAGCACAATTCTCCCTAAATCGATCCGCTTTGATACCATGTTGTTTTTCTCCTTGTACTAGATTCACCATGGGCAATGACTCGTTGCCCTCCCAACCATAAACGATATACTATTGTGTCCCCCGAGCACTGTGTGAATGAAGAGTATTGAAAATATGTTTTATGATTTGTTGTGTTCAATCTGCATGTAGCTGCATATACATCCGTATATGTATATGGAATTGTCTTCAATTGTATTATTGAATGCCAAATGGAAGAGCAATGACCTTCCTTTATATCCATCAAGGTACCTCTCCCAATCAGCATGACCATTCACAAAGGGTTGGCGGACTTCTCCAAGTCAGCCCCATAAAATAATAAATATAATTTATATTTTATTTTATATTTAATATAGGTCAGCCCAAACAAGGGTTCGACCTCAGCTACAAAACATCAACAGAAATGTGTGCCAAAGCCTTAAAACTTAATTTTAATGGGTTATCCCCTATTTTTTTTGGGCTTGCGAAAAATCAGGGACAACACTCCCTCATAGGCTGGCCCAAAAGACATGAGCTTAAATATAAAAGCCTCTAGGAGAGACAACTCCACAAACTCATCATGAAAGACCAAGGGGCCAATCGAATCCAAACCACTTGTCTCCCTCATCAAGTATAAGTGTAACACTAGGGGCGTATGGTCCTCTATCCCCTCTTCTTCCATGACTTGCCCCTTCAAAGGGTTCTCAAAAAGAGGAAGCTCATGGGTCTCATGATGCAAACAAATATACCTTTCTCCAAGCCCACAGATATCTGAATGCAAGCGTTGCCTTGCTTGAGTAGCCATACACTTAACCCCCCATCCATCCTCCAAGGGGCCAATTGAATCCAAACCACTTGTCTCCCTCATCAAGTACAAGTGTAACACTAGTGGCATATGCTCCACTATCCCCTCTTCTTCCATGACTTGCCCCTTCAAAGGGTTCTCAAAAAGAGGAAGCTCGTGGGCCTCATGATGCAAACAAATATACCTTTCTCCAAGCCCACAGAAATCTGAATGCAAGCGTTGCCTTGCTTAAGTAGCCATACACTTAACCCCCCATCCATCCTCCAAGAGCTGATGTGCAAATTCAGAATTCTCATTAAATCCTTCACACAAAATATGAGTGCTATCATCCTAATGTGAACTGGCTGACATCTCATTATTATGCAGAGGTGAGGGATTGTTATGGCCAAACAACAATTCAGAACAGCAGTCATACATGTCCTCAAAAATTTCAAACACTCCATCCATGGTCAAAGGCCCTCCATCAAGCACTGCTCCAAGAGATGTTTCTAAATGAAAGTCACATGCTTCAAGCTTGACCTGAAACTTCATCCTTTTGGCTGCCATAATGATAGGTATGTCATTGCACTTTGCCTTCCCAAAGTGTGTTGTAATATCCCCATTCTCGAACCCTTCCTGTAATGTCCCTTTTTTCCAATATTTAAAAAGATAGGTCTGTTACTCCAAATTCTTTACTTACTATGTCAAGTAGATAGGATTTTTATGCAAGTAATGGCAGATAAGCCTGAAATCTGATTTATTTATAAATTTGTACAACAGACAATGTCTACTTATGATGCTCACTGCAATGCAGATTGCAATGAATTTATGATGACAATGTAAATTCTATAATGGTAAACTGATAGTGGCAATTACAATATCTAGTATATACAACTGTGGCAAATATCACTTTATCGATTGTGCAAACAATCGATGTCAATGTTATTTTTTCTGATAAAGCAATGATTATATGCAAAGTCTGATGCAAACCTTCTACAGTGATCTGGTTTTTGTTTCTAATTTATAATTATGTTCTTGCAACAATGGGGCTGGCTGTGTCTGATGTAGCAATTAACTATATGCACAAAGAGATGCTGATTATACGCCTGCTATGTCTGATGTAACAATACATACATGCACCGGAGATGCCATATCTGAATAAGCTTTATACTCTTGCACCAAGGATGCCGAAAGGCAATATGCTATAAACAGAGCAATCTGTAAAGGATAAGTAAACAATATATATGAAATAATCCAATGATGAATATGGAATGGATGTGAACTCCATATTTATGAATCAGGCAGGCAACATATGCAGAAACAATTATATACATCAGTACATACAAGGACAATCAGCACGGACATACATCACCATACAATCAAGAAAGATGGCAAAATCAAGAGTCGGTGATTCATATCGTAATCCAAGAAGGTAAATAATTGATAGCAAGGTATTAAGAATCGGTATCAATATGTAGGGAAAGATGTCAATCCATAGCATATCGATATGCATCGTTGCTCAAGGATAACCTTGGAGAAAACTCTGTGGTTAAGCGCGCTTGATCTGGAGTAATACTGGGATGGGTGACCTCCCGTGAAGTCCCGGTGCTTCACCTCTGTTAGCATCACCTAGATGCAACGAATGCTAAGTGTTCCATTTATTCTTATGAGAGATGGGTTCTTGTGAATCACTACTCATGAAACATGGGTTAAAGAGTTTGACTCAAAAACTACACATTTGAATCCTGATAGCAATATCACAATTTGACTTGTGGAAAATATCTCCTACTTATCAATTGATAAGCTTAAGGGGCTATCTAATGAATGGTTCATGAGACACAACACTTGCTGAAGGTTTTACAAATGGGGTTGCAAGCAAAGTGGGCTTAAGCTTAGAGAAAACTTGTGGTTAAGCATGTTTGAGCTGGAGTAGTACTGGGATGGGTGACCTCCCGAAAAGTCCTGGTGCTCCACCTCTATGAGCATCTCCTAGATGCAATGAGTTAAGTGTTCCATTTATTCTCATGAGAGATGGGTTCTTGTGAATCACTACTCATGAAACATGGGTCAATGAGTTTGACTCAAAAACTACACAGTTGAATCCTAATAGCAATATCACAAGAGTTCCTTATTCAATTGGTTTCATTTTTCAATAAACATTGGTGCTCTCATGTTGAGCAATCTTTTCAGATACCATATTGTGTTGACATCATAGCCCAAGTCATAATTGCATCATTTTGTTAATGAAATGTTTCGAGTAATGATAAGGCTTTGCTTTATTAAGTTCAAGATGAGAAGTCTATCATTGAAAGAAGTAAAAATCTTGATCACACCAATGGATTCCTATAAGACCTCTATGAAACATCCTTAAAATCTTCTTGTATTTGCTTGAAAATAAGAAATCGTTAGTGAGTCAATAACTGGAATTGGATTTTAGAAGCCAACAAAGTACGCCAAGGAGATTATGATGAGTTTTAGTGAGATTGCAGAATAAAGGTTCATTTCGTTTTTCGCTGAAGATTACCATGTAGTTGGTTGGATTAACTAACGCTTAATTTTTCCCATTCGTTTCAAAGAAGTCACTCAGCTTCAATGCTCGATAAATTTGTGAGAAACTATACTATGCTTTCTCGAGTATGTATTACTATATTAAAATAAAAATTTATCTGCCACGTATACAATGAATCCCAGAATTCACAGAGAGATCCTAGAAAGCATCCCAAGATATACACATTTGTCAAATAATGCATGATCAAGTCTAGACTTCTCAAAGAAGTAAACTTATGGCTATTTGTGTTTTTTTCAATGTTGGTGATTTGAATTGTGAAACCTACATCCCCATGGATGAATAGTCTCCTCAAATCTAAGAACAGAATCACAAAATTTATGTTTAAGTTGGACATTTGAGGATTAATTGTTAAGACTTCTTTACTTCTGATTTTGTAAAACCAAATGGGGTTTCTCTTAGGTGCCAAATTATATGCTATTATTAGGATTGAACAATCACATTGTCATAAACCATATGTGTTGCACGATATACCTTTGTTTTGGTTGTCACAACATACCTACGTTCTGGTTTGGAAATACAAAAACTATGCTCCTTTACGTAACATAAAATGTTTATCATGCAAAATCTGAAAGAAAGTGATTATGATTAGATTGTTTCAATGTGTTGGAGCGATAAGAAGTGGAGTCAATGGCAAATTGGTGCATAGGGCACCAGGGCAACAGAGTCATGAATTCATTCAAAACATGTAATGATTGAAATCTTTGTGTGACACCTTGATGAAGGTTTCACTGAAGACTAAAGTAAACTAAGTTTAAGGTTTCATTGAAGACTAAAGTAAACTAAGTTCTACACATGCATTCAAATAAATATCAATTTTTGCAGAATATCAAATGAGTCTAGTTGGTTATCCATAAACAAACCTGAACATTTCCTTTATTAGTGTGAAAAAACATCACAAAAGTTTTACAATGGAGAGACTCAATCAAAGTGGATTCCACACTAAGTTATAATGAATTCATTATACATTTCAAATGAAGTCATCAAACTACAACAAAATATCTATCCCTTTATTAAGGAGAAATCTTAATTGTCCCTTCTTAATTCCACAAATTGATTTCCGATCCCCTTCAATAATGAAAATGAAGGTCTAAATACCCACTATAACACTCATTCCAAAGTGGGATGCATGTAACTTGCAAGGAAATCCTGAAAATTCATGGTTTCAGCACTTGTAAGGGTAGTCCATGCCTTCAGATCAAGTTTTTCATCGTTTTTTGTACTTGAAATTTGGCATGACCACATCCCTAATGGTGTCCTTGAGAGGCACAATAGTGAGAAGTAAATGCCAACAGTTGAATGTTGGGATGTGAACCTAAAGGAACTAGGGACTGTTTACCCACCGGGGTAACCTAGTCTACTTGCAGAATACACAGAACATGATATATATAAAGTAAATGACAAGTATTCTTATTCACTCATTCCAGCGATTACAATACAATATTGTCTATGCATAGCGTGATGCTTTACCCGAAGGTAGTACAAGTATATAAGGGTCTGAAGGGACGCGACGGTTGATAACCATGCGCAACTCCCTAGCCTCCGAACATAACTAATTCCCAACCGACTCATAATTACATTATACCCGACAACATCATTCCCCCCAAAAAGACAAGTCATCTCCGACGACTTAACAACAAAACTAGATTGTCGGGTACACAACATGAAAGAATATAGAATATAGCTAGGAAGAAGTAGAAGAGGGCATCCCTGGAAGTGACATCCGGGGAGCAGAGGTGTTCAATCTTCGTCGTAGCTGGTACACCTGCTGGGTGCGGATATCCAAATCTGCCTGGATCTGGGAGTTGGTTTCGACGGCTTCCTTGAGCATAAGGACAACCTCCTGGAGCTCTGTCTCCTTTTGCTGACTTGCCTTCTTGGCCTTAGTGCCTACTTCCACGGCCTTGGCCAACTGGACCTCTACTAAACCTTTTCCAACTGTGGCTGCCTCCAATTGGGCCAAAAGTTGTGCACGCTCTGCCGCCCAGGCGGCCTCCCGCGTGGCTAACTCGGTAGTAGCTAGCTCCTCCCGAGCTCTCTCTGCGGCTACCCTAGCCTGCTCGCAGACCTCTCCTGCCTCCCGTGCGGCCAACACCATCTGCACCAATCTTCTTCCCCCATCCATCGCAGCTGAAAAAGCAACCAAGGATCCGTCCAGATCCTCATCTAACTCCTCATCAAGCTCGCCCTTATCTCCCCGACGCGTGGCATTGGCCCTTGGGGAGCCTCTGACCTCCTCAGTCACCATGGCCTAGGTGTTTGGGTCCCCTTCTCCCGGGCTAGCCAACTCCTCGTGATCCGACGGAATGTCCTCTCGCATTGGGGACTGAATGGTGGACCCCCAAGTCACGGGTGCCAAAGAACGCTGTGCAAGGTAAGTACTAGCACGACCCATCATGCTCGAAGATGTCGGTGTGTGCAGGACCTTACTCCCACTGTTACCACCTGAGTCTGCCAAGAGGGAGGCATCAAAAGTAACTACGGCCTCCGTCCCCACCACATCCAGCCGTACTTGTGCCGACTCATCTATGCTTTGCTCACTAGGTCTCTCCACCTCCCTGACCTCTGTTGTTGCACCTTCATCCACTAAGGCGGTATCCTGAATAAGGATAGGAGAAATGCTCCCACTGTCCAACGGCTCTGTCTCACGAGGCGCAACAATACAAACTTCGGCTACTGTGACCACAGGTGGGGTCATCTGAATGGGCACCCGCACTTGTCCAAAGGCTAGTATAGTTGTAGGGGTCGTGCCCGAAGTAAACTGGACTCCACTACCAGAAAGTACAGGTCGAGGAAACAGTAGTGGGGTGGCTAAGATGACCTCTACCTCCTCGTCCTCCTCTCCCTCCGACGCTCTCTCCTCAGAACTCTCCTCCCTACCGCTATTTGTGTCCCCATGCGTTCCACTAGCATCCACTTCCTGCCTGGCTCGTTTAGAACCTGCAACTATCTTCTGACCACCAGGCGTGTCCAAGTGTCGCCATCTCATGATGGGAGGCTCTCCGGGAGCCAAGGGCCTCACCTTCACCTCCTGGGCAAGAACGTCCGCAGGAATCTTCTCTCTACTGCATCGAGCAAGAGCCCAATAGCGTAGTGTGGCATGTAAAATGTCCTGTGCTGGAGTCTCATGAAGGCATACATCCTCTCAGCAAGTACGGTGCCCCAATCGTACATGCGGCCTCCGAGCAAGCTGTTCATAATGGTGACCTATTGAAATGATATGTCTGAGGCGCAGCTGGAGCCAGTAAGACGACTCTTCATTACATCCATCAAACACCTCCAGTGTCCTTCCCTGATGAAGGTCTTCTTGATTCCGCGGTGGTGGGAGGACTTCCGCAGGGAGTCCCTTTCTGCTGGTGTGAAATCATCTCGACAAACAAGTCTTATATAAAAGTCATTATTTTCTGCAGCCATTTTTTGTGGCTTCAGGTCTACCCTAACCCCTCTCGTTGGTAGCCCAAATACCCTCCGAAACTCTATCGCTGTAAATGAAACAGTCACCACATGGTTAAGGTAGGAAAGGGTGCTTTGCTTAGAAAAACGATCAAAAGACTATCATTGCCCGCAATGGGCCTTCGAAGTCTTTGATGCAGAAGATAGGCATTTGAATTACCCAATGTACTTGTGTCCTTGCGAGGTTCTCTTTGACCAACTGATTATTTGGATTGTTTGTACTCTCAGTCCACCACCGTCAGCAATCTAGACCATTCAAACCCTCAAAAGCAATCGTTTGAGCTGTGACTGCATCTTTCTGAGATCCCTTGACCGCCATTTGTGGCCGCTGAACTTTTAACTTCTTACCTGTACTTGCGCCTGCAACCCTCACACCCGAAGCTAGTGTATGCGCATTTTTCTCCATGCTTCGAGTGTTGCCTGTTTCTGCTTCTAACCGCTTCCTCCAAGTTTGTTTTCCTGCCGAGTCCATAACGGTTTGTTGTTTGGTTTTTATGTGAAGGGAATAACTAACTTTTGAACCCTAAACGTCACTTGCTTCCTCTTATTGTTTCGAACGGCCAGTAATGACCCTACCTCCGGAGACTTCCTACCCCTTTTGTTCTTCGTACTATACAACCCCTTCTTTCCTTCTGAATGCCGCCTATACTTGTACATGGCCCACTGCCGTGCGTCTTATATAACCTTGCTTATCTTCCCTCTTCCACGTTATCGTACAATAAGAATTTACTCGCCTTCGTTGTCGCAATCCGCATTAAAACACCTCCCGTTTGGCTTTTAGTTTCTCTATGGCACCCTGTGGTTGTTGCCTCCGGACTGTCTTGCACCGTGCGGCTTTGTATTTTGGCCATGTCTCTTGCTTTCCTCTTCACAGAAGAAGACTCCAGCACTTTCAATCCTTCACGAGTCTTCCTTGGCTACCGTCGAGTGGTGTGCCGTACGACTCATTATTTACTTTTCCTCTTCAATGTCGCACGGTGACTGGCTTTCTCATAGCCTTGCCGCGCGACTGCTTTTATTGTTGTTTAGCGTCGTACGGCCTCCTTGCCTCGACACTTGTTACCTCCAGAGTGCCTTACGTCGTACAGCCTTCACAATGCGCACAAGTATGCCGGTGGCGTACTCGTACAGTGTTCTATGCTGGTCTTCGTTGTTTTAATGCCACATGGTGAATGTTTTTTCCATAGCCTAGCCACGTGATTGTACGGCGCACTTACTCGGTGTGTCTGTTCATATGCCTTGTTGTGCGGCCTTGGAGGCTTGTGTCTTCGTTCACAAAAAAAAGTGTCTTCGTTCATTGAAACGAGTGTCTTCGTTTATTAACACAAGTGTCTTCGTCAATTAAAACAAGTGTCTTCGTTCGTTGAAACAAGTGTCTTCGTTCGTTGAAACGAGTGTCTTCGTCTATTAACACAAGTGTCTTTGTCAATTAAAACAAGTTTCTTCGTTAATTAGAACAAGTCCCTTCGCCTTGCGGGCCCGACGGCCTTTGCCGTACGGTGCCTTCCCTCTCTTAAGTTGGCGCCTGACGGTTTGAAGCCGTACGGTGTTCTTTTTTTTTTTTTTTAATGAATTGACTGGGCCTTCTCGTGTATCGTTGCGCCGCTCATGATACGGCTTCAATTTGGACCCATTTATCGTGTAGGAGACTTCCTTGCCATCAAGCGTCCATAGTTTAATTGCTCCATTCGCTGCGACTTCCCGAACTTTATACGGCCCTAGCCATTTAACCTTAAATTTGCCCGATTTAATTTCATTCCGCCCGCTTTAACACCAACTGACCGGGTGTAAACTGCATCTTCCGAAGATGTTTGTCGTGCCAGAGCTTTCTTCGCTGTTGCGCTATGTCTGTCGCCCACTGTGCCATGGCTCTTTTCTCGTCTAGCTTATTCAAGGCATAAAGTCTCTCCCTCAGACTCTCCATGTCGCCTAGTTTATTTTTAATGGCTATCCGTAGGCTAGGAACCATGAATTCTGCATGTACCATTGCTTCTTGTCCGTACATAAGCTGGAAGCGTGTCTGTCTTGTGGTTACCTTACAAGAAGTACGGTAAGCCCATAACGCCGATGGTAACCTTTCCTCCCAGTCCTCACCTTCAACTCCGCAAGACTTATAAATAACTCCCACTAAAATTTTATTCGTTGCCTCCGCCTGGCCATTTGCCCGAGGATAATATGGACTTGATAGTGTATGAAAAATCTTGAACTCGGTGGTTAGAAGCTTAATAATGTGATTTACAAAGTGCCCACCTCTGTCACTCATTAATTGAATTGGAATGCCATACCTTGTTATTATTTGTTCGTAGATGAACTTGGCGGTGCTTAACGCTGAGTTATCTGCCAAGGCGCGTGCTTCGACCCATTTAGTTAAGTATTTAGTGGCTACCACAATATATCGGCATCGTCGGACACGACTCGTTTTTAGAGGTCCAACGAAGTCGAGCCCCCATCTTTCGAATAACTCCTGGGCATGAGAGGGATTGAGAGGCATAAAATCCCGTTTGAGGGGTTTTCCTGCACGCTGACAAGTATCACATCCCACCACCCATTCCCTAGCATCATTATATACTGTTGGCCACCATAAGCCGACTAAAAGTACCTTCCTTGCTGTTGTATCAGGACCCATGTGCCCTCCAGCTGGTCCTTCGTGGGCTTCCCTTAGCACACTTGGTACTTCCTCCTCCATCACGCTTCGCCTCAGTACTTGATCTGGGCCCATTTTATAAAGCAATCCATTGATTAATTGAAAAGTCCTACTTCTAAGGACTAACTTCCTTCGTTCTCCTGGGAGCATGTCCGGAGGGAACCCAGCTGTGGACAAATATTCCCCTACGCTTGTATACCACTTAGGGAGTATGGCAATATGGAATAGATGTGCGTCTGGAAAATCGTCGTTTACTCCCACAGGTGGCTCGCCAGACTTGATCCGTGACAATTGGTCGGCGATCACGTGGCTACGTCCTGGCCGTACCACAATCTTAAGGGTGAACTCCTGTAGTAAGAGGAGCCATCGGCTCACTCTTCCTTGGATAATAGTTTTGTTGACCAGGTACATGAGAGCCTGGTGATCCACATAAAAGATGAATGGTGTGGCTAGTAGATAGTGCCTGAATTTCTGAATGGAGTAAACCATCCCGAGGGCCTCCCTTTCTGTGGTGTTGTAATTCTTCTCAGTGTTGGACAACAATCTACTTGCAAAGTATATAGGATGATCTAGTCCATGCCCACCTTCCTGAGCCAAGGTGGCCCCGATGGCATAATTTGATGCGTCCACGTGTACATGAAATTCTTTGTCCCAATTGGGAAATGCAAGAATTGGGGCACCCAACAATCTTGTTTTCAAATTTTGGAAAGCTTCCTCCTGCTCCTTTGTCCAAACGTACGGTTCTCCCTTCCTCGTGAGCCTATCCATCATATATGATATTTGTGCAAAGTTCTTGATGAATCGGCGGTAGTATCCGATGTGGCCTAGAAAAGATTTGACGTCGGTCACGTCTATTGGGGCCTCCGTTTCAACGATTACCCGTACCTTGTCTGGGTCTGTTTTTAATCCTTTTTTGCATACAATGTGTCCGAGCAACTTCCCTTGGGGTACCATGAACCAGCACTTCTTCAGGTTAAGTGCGAGACAGACTTGCCTACATCGCTCCATACACTCCCACAGAGCCGCAATGTGTTTGTCATGCCCGCTAAATATGGACCAATCATCCAGAAATGCTTTAAAGTTTCCCTTCGACATCTTGTCAAAAATATGCAGGATAATCCGCTGGAAGGTAGCAGGCGCGTTGCAAATGCAGAAGGGCATTCGATTGTATGCATAATACATATACACCATCCTCCACTACAAAGGTGGTTTTCAATTTGTCTTCCTCCGCAATGGATATCTGGTTATATCCCGAGAACCCATCCATAAAGGAATAGATCTCGTGACCTGCTACTTCCTCCAATATGCTATCAGTGAAAGGAATAGGGAAGGGATCCTTAATTGTTACTACATTGAGGCATCTAAAATCTACACAGATGCGGATCTTATCAACCTCTTTTTTTAGAGAGATTACTATGGGGGAGACCCACTCACTTGTGTCAACCCAAAAGATAATATCGGCTTCCAACATCCATTCAATTTCCGTCTCCACCCTTGCTGCGTAATTCGTGTTCATTCTGTACGGTCTCTTCCGCACAGGTTGGGCTCCTGGAATCAAGGGGATCCTGTGTACGCACAGCTCTGGAGGGACACCCTTCAGGTCTCTGTAGGTCCAGGCGAACACATCTTTGTATTTGGTGAAGACTTTAAATGCTGCTGTCTTCAATACCGAGCTCCAGTCGTCTCCCATTAGGATGATTTTTGGGTCCTCATCCCCCAAGTTTATCTCCTTCAACTTTGCTTCCTTGTATTGGATTGGTTCGTCCTTGGCAAATTTATGTGCAGGATTATCCTTGATTTGGGCTTCTCCTTTATATTCTTTGTACTCCAGGGGAAATTGGTTGGGGTCTTCCTCTACCTGCAACATGTTGCACGGAAACACTTCGTAATCTTCCATCTGCCAATAGAAGAGCCCATTTAATGAATCTAGGTCATCTTCTGAGTACTTTTCGAGTTCAAGCACCCCTTCTTTGTTGGGCTCCATATATGTTGCCTTCCTTCATCGGCGTCTTCTTCGTTGTCAGATCCCAACGAAGAGGCTAGGTCTTCACTAACCCACTGATTCTTCAAATCAATTGTGAACTTCCGACCATCTCTCTCCATGGAAATTGCATTTCGTTTCCAGTCGTGTTTGGCTTTTGCTTGTACAAGCCATCCTC
The DNA here is from genome assembly GCA_018584345.1 of Thuja plicata. Taxonomy (NCBI): domain Eukaryota; kingdom Viridiplantae; phylum Streptophyta; class Pinopsida; order Cupressales; family Cupressaceae; genus Thuja; species Thuja plicata. The sequence goes on along the minus strand of MU227633.1, from coordinate 238,513 downwards.
TCCCGAGGAGGGCGCCGTATCCCTTCTTTACAGGGATGACTACGAAGTCCATTACAAATGGTTGGGTGCCAATCATAACCCTTTGTGCCATTAATGTCCCTATGGGTTTGATCCCATGCTGGTCCACTCCTACCAGTTGGAAGGTTGGCGGCCACAGTGTTGGTCGCCCCAGATTCTTCCAGGTTTCCTCGGGTAGAACATTGACGCCTGATCCCCCATCGATGATTGTGTCCGTCAGTATTTTCCCGAGAATTCCCATCTCTATTACCGCAGGGTGCCTCCCCGTGTTGAGTGCCAGCAACATCGGGTCCTCAGCAGAATTTCCCTTCCCAAAGGGTTTTGCCTTTTCCGTCACCGTCGGTACATTAGGAGTCGGTACTATGTTAAGGAGAGTTGTTCTTAGCTATGGCATGGCTGTGAGGAGGTCTCCCAGTTGGACTTGGATTTCTATCTGCATTAATTGCCTTAGGATGTTGTGTTCAGCCTGGCCGCCGTGAGAGGTTCCCGCGGCGTCGTGCGTCTCTTTCCGTTCTGCCATCAGTCTGTCGATTTCTTCTTTGGCCTCTCGCACTCTGTTCTTCTCAGTTTCGGGATGTGGATAGGTACCCTTCTTTGCTTGCCCTCGGGTAACTACCAACACCTCTTCGTTGCCTTCAATGTACAGAAAGTTAACACCAGGTTTCGGGCATTTTGTCTTGTCGTGGTCTCCGGGCCCGCACCATTTGCACAGGAATTGCGGCTTTTCCCCCTTCGGGCACTCCCTCGCAAAATGTCCCCATTGGCTGCATGCCCGACATTGAATCATTGGCCTCCCCGTGGCATCGTACTGGATGCGACTCCTACCTCCGTCGGTGTTATTGTTTTCGTTTCCTCTTCCTCCGCGACAGTTATTATCCCTGTAGCCGCCCGACGAGGCCGTGTTTTGTGTGTTTCCCGTGGCTATGGAGGTTGACGGTTCCTACATGAACAAGACTTGTTGGTTGCCGCGAGTCTTCATGTTGAACAGACATTCCTTTGTGGAATGGCCCGCCATTTGGCAAATATCGCAGAACATTTTCTTGGGGCATGCCCCCTTCGTATGACCGGCCTCCTTGCAGTCCGTGCATCACAACTCTCCTTCATCGTTTCTATTGGTGCTACCCTTCGTGTTTTTAAATTCTTTGAGCATTCGTTCCATGTCCTTCTGTCGTGCAGTGACTTTCTTCTTCGCTTCTCTGTCACTGCCGCTCTCCTCTCCTGAAGTCTCGTCCTCGTCCTCCTCGAAGGAAGAAGACTGGTTTTTCTTCTTTTTCTTTGACGTCTTTTGCTCGCTTTCCAAGTCCATTGCCCGATTATATGCGTCATCGTAAGAGGTGGGCGGAACTATTTTCATCTTCCTCCAGAGGTGCGATTGCAGTCCTTCTACGAACCATCTTTTCTTTAAGCCGTCGACTGGTTGACTTTGCATTTTGCCGACAAGTTCTTTTAGCCGTCACCCATAAGTCCGTACGGTCTCCTTTCCTTGCTTGGTTCCGTATATTTTCGAGACGATTTCATTGTCGTCTCGGAGGAGCCTAAATTCTTTTTCAAATGCCTTTTGTAGCAAATCCCACGTGGTCACTCCTGTTTTATCTAGGTCGGAGTACCAGTCAATCGCTACCCCTCGGAGGGTTGTTGGAAATTGTTTCATCCACTCGTCCTGGTCAACGACTCCATTCGCCGACCAAATCGTCCTGCACGTGCGGCAATGCCGAACGGGATCTTCTTTTCCATCACCATGGAATTTTGGTAACTTCTCCTTGTTACCGGCCATATTCGTCTTCAGTGGTGGGCGGTTGGTCTGTACCAACTGCTGCGTCGCTGGTTGGGTTGGAGGTGTTGTACCGGTTATGCCACAAGCTGGGCTAGTCCTACTGGCGTCGGTCCTCCGGACGTGTTTTTGGGGTTCATTGATGTTTCTGAACTACTAGGAGTGGTGTGATCCTTGTGCCTTTCCGTCACTTCGACACTTTCGGCGGCAACTCCACACCCGTACTCTCTCCGTTCGGCTTCCTCTTCAGCCTTCCTTCTGGCTTCTGTCCTTGGGGTTAATGTTAGGGTCTCAAACAAGCTTGTTGTTTCCTCCAACAGCTCCTCGTCATTACTGTTGTCGTCCCGGTTAGGTTCCTCTCGACCGTTGCCTTCACCTACCCCCTTCGGCAGTCTTTCGGCACGTCTCCTGAACCTCTCCCTTCACTCGGCTTCTTGTTTGTCGAGAACTGTCTTTCGGAGAGCTTGTTCTCCTTCGAGATCCCTTTTTAAATTCCTATTTTGATTTAATTGATTGGGCATAAATGCTTTCTTTACTCCAATGATCAATACAAAGTTTGCAAAATAAACGCACACTTTTTATTCATTCATGTTTCTATTACAATAGTCAGATGAATGACCTCATCATTCTTATTTTTCCACTGTGTCCCTTCTTCCTTCGGTCACCTTTAAACACGCCTATTCCCGACGGCGTTTGCCATCGCGTTCCTCTTCAAGTCGTTTACGCTCCCGTTCATGATATTCTCGGAGGATTGCTTGCCGTCGTTCTTCCCGAGCACTTTCCTCCACACGAGCGCGTTGTGCCAGTGAGACTTGTGCCAACAGTCGTGGAAGATGATTTAACAGACGGTTGGTTGCATGATTAGCCTTGATGGTAGACCACACTGCACTCTGTGGGACTTCCGCTTGGTATGCTTCCCGACGGACGTAAGTTTCTATCGCCGCCTGAAACAGAATTCTAAATTCCCGTGTCTAGTTGTCTTCGCCTTCGTACAACTCTATACATGTGTCGTCCGCCTCGGGGTTGATTTCATCCACAGATAACCCCATTGTGTCCGTACACCATTCGATTCTTTCTTCCCACGTTCGTCTAGGCAGCGGCACCAAATGTTTACCCACTGGGGTAACCTAGTCTACTTGCAGAATACACAGAACATGATATATATAAAGTAAATGACAAGTATTCTTATTCACTCATTCCAGCGATTACAATACAATATTGTCCGTGCATAGCGTGATGCTTTACCCGAAGGTAGTACAAGTATATAAGGGTCCAAAGGGACGTGACGGTTGATAACCGTGCGCAACTCCCTAGCCTCCGGACATAACTAATTCCCAACCGACTCATAATTACATTATACCCGACAACAGGGACAAATTTTCACATCCACAAAACCTTTGAAAACCCCAAAAGAGCCATAACCAAACTAAGAATATATCAATATCTAAAAGATGGTTGAAATCTCTTGCCCTCAAGAATACATTGCAATTGGGGACCTTGTTGAGAATTCATGTAGTCCTAGAACCAAATTAATTAACCTTTTGAGTAGAGCAAGAATCGAGACACCTCAAATTGGGGTGTCAACACTCAATAGTTATAACATTTTCATCATTATCAACAATAATTTTAGAGACCATCAAATCATCCTCATCTCTGTACACTCGGCAAAAAAAACTTCCTGCAGAAAATCCAAAAGCAGCATGATATGCTCTGTGGTGCAGATAAATAGTTTTTGGGAATCATCTATCTTGCGGGCCTCTCCAAAGACTATACAGGGATTAGCCATCCTCCAATTATTTTTCATAAGTATTTCTTGACACTCTTTATTGACAGATTTTACTAGATTCTTAACCCAATACTACAGCTCCTATTATATCGGGAAACATCAACTCTTCCCCCTTCCTAGAAATGTTAATTCCTTTCTCCTGATACTTCTTTTTGTTGGTGAACCTGATTATTGACCTCAACACCATCCTTCCAAAGAAGCTTGCTTGTGCAGTGATCCTCAGATCTAAAAGCTGCAGTTCTGGGCAGTCTGTGGAGATCAAACTGCAGAGCTCCAGGAAGATTGGGTTCTTGTTTCTAATGTTCTCATGGAGAATATTATGTTCCTTGAGAGCTCTGAGGTGTGCTGTATTGTTCTACCTTGCCATGTTTTACATCATGGCAAACATGGTATGAGTATCTGTCACAGGTTTGTTCAGTTCCTTTTCTGCATATGTAATGTCCCCTTCATTTGACAAAAGAAATTAATTAATTAATTAATCATATTTTTAAAGGGGGCCCAGTGAATTTAAAAGTAAGTAGTATTTTGTGCCACATTTATTTATTTCCTCAAGGGGGGCCGCCAATTGAAATTTAAATATTTTAAAGTGAAAGGTGCTATCAAGGTAGTATAAAAGGAGGGCTTGTGGAAGCAATTGAGGCATGGAAGTTTGGATTCAGTTTGTATTCCTACCAGCAAGCACTGGCAAGCTAAGTGAGCCGGGAGTTTCAGGGGCAACCCCACCCTAGGCTCCAAATTCGTGTAGTCTCTGTTGGAGATGAATTTGCACTGCAGTGTCAATAATTAGTAGATCAAGGAAAAATCCCCAAGCTTAAATGCAGACATGCACGGATCATAACTAGCGCAGTCTGGTTAAGGCAAAGTGTTCAATGCTATTGAAGGGCCTACAACTTTCTCTAGAGTTACTGCAAAGATTTCATTGGGCGGTCTTGCAAAGTTATATTATACGGATTAAGAGAGTGTTTAGATGATGGAATTGTATCTATAACCTGTTCGGGATCTTGTTGACCGGAACTGAAGACAAGAGCAATCATCTCCTTAGTCCTTAATTCCGGGCTGGGCGATACATCTTGGAGCCATTGTGATGACATTTGTAACGATAGCTAAAGATTGGATTGCAACGCTGAAGTAGTGCAGTCCTTGGAAAGTGCGATGAGTGTGTTGGTTGTGAGAGGAGAACAGATCTGCAATAGCGATCTCATTTGGCAGTTAATTGCCATCATTGCAGATTAAGGGGGGACCATGTGATCAGCTTATTGCCACAGGGATGACATAGAAATCGCTGCAGGTGATCTGGGATACAGCACTGATCATTGAAGTGTATCCAGAACAACAAAGACTCCCTTTCGTGGATCATCCCCAGGTTCATTGAGCTGTCCATAAGGTCGCGATAAGCTGACAAAGTACAGTGGACATCATTGCTTTATCGAAATCTCTATCAGACCCACTACCACATCATTGCTTAATTGCATCAAGCTAAATGAGCTCTGAATTGTTACTGGAGACTAATGTGACACCTCCGAGACATACTGACCAGATATCATAAGAACACTCAGTTGCTGCAGTTTCTATGCATGTGTAATGTCCCCTTTTTGCTAGATTTGAGACACTACAGAATTTCTATAATTCTAACTTGAGCAATTATATAATGCTGATAGGTAACTCCAATTTGTAGACCTACAATGAAATAAATAATGCAATTGACTCAATTTGTATGACAATACAATAGTGCATACACAAGTTATAATGTATATTACTGGAAATTCCAAATGCAAATACTGACAGTGATGGAATTTATGTATAATTCCAAATGCATACGCTTCCAAAGAAGGTTGCATACAACAAAAAGAATATTGTTTCTGATATGACGTTATTATTTATGCTTATATCACCTGAATGGCTGTCTCTGATGTACAATGTTTTATCCACACTGCAAATACAGGCTGAAGCATATCTCAATTAGAGAGATATAGGTTGTGTCTGATATTCCTTTCTTTTATATGCACTGATACTCTGATAATGAAGCCGTCTCTGATCTGTACTTGAGAGAATGTGCTTCTGAATGACACCATCTCATATAAGGAATAGAATTGCTTGTGCCGTTCGATTGTTGTAGCAATCGGGTAGGCTCAGTCGAGCGCTCCACAATGGAAATATATATTTTATTCAATCTTCTAATCTGCCTCTCATTGTGCTGTGAAACTTGTATTTATATTTGTCATCCGCCATGAAGGGGCGCGATGGAAGAGATGCTACCTTTCGTAATAATAATGGAAAGAGTATTTGTTCGCCGTAATAATCATTTATGATTATTGCAGTGAACCGCTCATAATCATAAGTGATTATTGCTAATAATTCTGTAAGGCCCAATTACATGAAGCGGCTAAGTCTTATAATAATAAATGATAATTATTTTGTCAAGCTTGATTACACTTATCAGCAAGTATGGATCGACCAATAATGATGCAATGATATGCTTACGTGGTGAATGCAAATATGATGCAAGACATTATGTTTGATGCTATGATGCAGCGACAATGGTCATGATATAATGCAAGTTTCATGTTATGAATGAAGGTCAATGCTATGATATTGTTATGAAGAATGATGCAGTATGTGATATGATGATTATGCAATTACATCAGGATGGATGTATCCATGTATGATATGGATATGCATCCATCATATATGTATGTATGACAATTATGTGATGCATATATGTATGATGTCATGTCATGGATGGATGTATGCATGTTGATGGCATTGCATGTGAAATCAATGTAGTGCACAACATGATGGTGATCACATGATGATGGTTGCAAAACTGATCATCAACCCATCGGTCCATCATGCAGCTCACTAGCTATGGTGGTATATACAAGTGATCAGCCTAAGGTCACTTGTACATATCATCAGAGCTATGGTGTCTAGATGGTGGATGGATGCCTTGGTGAGTGCCAAGCTCCATCTATCACTAGATCAATTCTAAACTATATGAAAAATGCAGATTATTTACAAAGACAAGGTATGCTTCTTTCCTTGCCTATTTATACACACATTGTTTCTTTTGTTCTAAATATTGGAATATTACAGTCTCCCCTCCTCCAAAAATGCTTGCCCACAAGCATTTGACCTTTCAAACCTTACTAGTACCTTTTTGTAGTTGATACATATTCTGAATGTCCCGTCCTTTTTTATTATTTCAATCCTTGGCTGATGTTTTTGTTCTTGGTTTTGTAGGGAAAGGATCACCTGGAGTCCATAAGAGGTGCTGCTTTAGTGTGCTTTGTTGGGTGTATCCTTTATCGAGTAAGGAGTTTGTGAGGTTTTTCTTGTTTGCAACCCATATAATGTGCATTTCTTGCCTTCATCTTTGAACTTGAATGTTTGTTGATTGATATCTTGCTTGAAAGGACCAATGTACTCCATCCAAGGGAGTCCCAGAATTAGCTCAATACTTCCTAGATTGAGAATGTGGAATTTGCCTGAGTAAGAATAGTCTTTCATCTGCAAGGTAAGTATGGGAGTTGTGGTATTACTACATATAGATGCTCCATTTGCTAGTTTTATGTTAAGACTTTTGTGCTTGAGTTCTGGTATGTAATGATCTTGGACCCATTTCTGGCTAATGAAATTGCGTGTTGAACCGTTTTCCAAGAATACTCTTGTGTCTTTTCCTTCAATTAGTCCCTTGATTTGGAATGTTTTGTGAGGACCTTCTAGGCTTGCTAAGGTTCCTTCTTACTTTTTATCCTCTGTTGGGGGTTTCCCTTCAAAGTCTGTATCACTGTCCAAACTTCCTTCATCTTCACTGTTAGGTCATACTTCGATATAGTGAATTTGTCCCTTTCCTTTACATCGATGCCCGAGGACCTAAGGTTCCTTGCAAGTGAAGCATAATTTTTGTCTCCTAAGTTCTTGTCTTGTTTCGAAGTCAAGTTTCTTTGTTGAGTGTTGTAGAGGATTCTTCTGGAGTTGGAGTTTCCTTATTGTAGGGTTTTCTTTCTGTTGATCCAAAATCCATATCTCTAGCCTTTTTGATAGCTTCTTGTAGGGAAAGAGGATTTAGTGCCTTTACCCATCATCTTAGGGGGTCCTAGAGATCATCCATGAAGAGCACAACCAAACGTCACTCGGATATGTCTGTAACCAGTACTGAAATTCTTTGGAATTCGGTGATATACTCTTATATCGACCCTCTATGCTTGACTTGAGTCATCTATTTGAAATTTAGTTCTGGATATTTGATGTCAAACCTTTCTATCAACCTTTCGATGAATTATGCATAGGAAGTAATTTTGGAATGGCCCATAGTGATCATTCCATGATGCCACCATTTGTGTGCTATTCCATATAAGTGGAGGGCTGCATATTTTATGGCTTCCTCTTCAGTCATGGGGTTTAGTTGGAAGTAAGTATCAAGTTTTTGTACCCATGCTCTCGCTGTCATTTTCGTGGACCCTTCAAAGTAGGGGATACTAAGCTTCCCTACCTTTCTTTTCAACTCCGAGAATCCTTCCTTGTTCCCTTTCCGAGGTATACATTTCATTCTTAGGTCCAGGTATTCTTTGAAGGACATTTTTGTTTGTAGGTCACCTACTTCCCAATCCTGTTTGATTTGATCTTGGATCTCAATAAAAGAAGGTTCTTCCCTTGCTTGCCCTTCAAGAGGTGTAAAACTTGGTATCACGGGTCTTGAGCTTTGCCTCTTTGGGCTACCGTTTTGTGATTGTCCCTCTCTTCCGTTTGTTGTTTTATGGTTTTCCGTGGCATGGTCGAGTGTAGTCCGAGTCAAATCATCAATTAACTAAGTTAATTTGTTTTGTAATTCTCTTTGTTCACTTAACACTTGATCCACCTTGCTTCCTACTTTTCCTTCTTTGCCCATTTGTACTCCCCTTCGTCCTATTTTTCTCCAAGTGTAAGTGATAAGTGGTTTGCTCATTCACCTTTGCACAAGAAAGGTGACTCTGATACCAATTGTAATGTCCCTTTTTTGCTAGATTTGAGACACTGCAGAATTTCTACAATTCTAACTTGAGCAATTATATAATGTTGATAGGTCACTCCAATTTGCAGACTTGCAATGAAATAAATAATGCAATTGATTCAATTTGTATGATAATACAATAGTGCATACACAAGTTATAATGTAAATTACTGGAAATTCCAAATGCAAATGCTGACAGTGATGGAATTTATGTATAATTCTAAATGCAGACACTTCCAAAGAAGGTGTCTTACGACAATAAGAATGTTGTTTCTAATATGACATTATGATTTATGCTTATATCACCTGAATGGTTGTCTCTGATGTACAATGTTTTATCCACGCTGCATATACAGGCTGAAGGATATCTCAATTATAGAGATATCGGCTGTCTGATATTCCTTTCTTTTATATGCATTGATACTCTAATAATGAAGCCATCTCTGATCTGTACTTGAGAGAATGTGCTTCTAGATGATGTCGTCTCGTATATGGAATAGAATTGCTTGCACCGTTCGATTGTTGTAGCAATCAGGTATGATCAATCGAGCGCTCCACAAGGGAAATATATATTTTATTCAATCTTCTAATATGCCTCTCAAAGTGTTGTGAGACTTATATTTATATTTGTCATCCGCCATGAATGGACACGATGGAAGAGATGCCACCTTTCGTAATAATAATGGAAAGAGTATTTGTTCACTGTAACAATCATTTATGATTATTGCGGTGAACCGCTCATAATCATAAGTGATTATTGCTAATAATTCTGCAAGGCCCGATTACATAAATCGGCTAAGTCATAATAATAAATGATAAAGATTCTGTCAAGCCCGATTACACATATCGACTAAGTATGGGTCGGCCAATAATGATGCAATGATATGCTTACGTGGTGAATGCAAATATGATGCAAGACATTATGTTTGATGCTATGATGTAGCGACAATGGTCATAATATAATGCAAGTCTCATGTTATGAATGAAGGTCGATGCTATGATATTGTTATGAAGGATGATGCAGTATGTGATATGATGATTATGCAATTACATCAGGATGGATGTATCCATGTATGATATGGATATGCATCCATCATATATGTATGTATGACAATTAGGTGATGCATATATGTCTGATGGCATGTCATGGATGGATGTATGCATGTTGATGGCGTTACATGATGATGGTTGCAAAACCGATCATCAAGCCATCGGTCCATCATGCAGCTCACTAGTTATGGTGCAACTCATCACCCTGAGGTCACTTGTACATATCATCAGAGCTATGGTGTCTACATGGTGGATGGATGCATTGGTGAGTGCCAAGCTCCATCTATCACTAGATCAATTCTAAACTATATGAAAAATGCAGATTATTTACAAAGACAAGGTATGCTTCTTTCCTTGCCTATTTATTTACACATTGTTTCTTTTGTTCTAAATATTGGGATATTACAGCATGTGAGAAGACAGCCCAATAGAGGGATACTGCATACACTGGAGACGACATACGATTATTTATAGGTCCACACAACATCAAGTCATATAAGATTACTATTAGTGATCTTAACTCAGGGAAGATCACAACTCCACTATCAAATAAGTAGTGATAATCTAACTAGAGCGACCCAGATACTTGTGGCGGACACCCATAGTGCACGAACTCCCTTCAATCCAATAAATATATCAAGCTTCCTTCCGTGCTTCCCAACACAGAAGACACTATCTATAGACTGAGGTGCAAACATTTGCAAATGACAGATTGTTGTGCTCAGTTTCAGTTTGAAATAAAAAATCAGTTTGTGTACAACTATTGTTCAAAGACTGGTTTGTTTTTTGTTGTTTTTTAATTTAGGATATTTCAGCATATGGACGATTGTGTGGTACTAAGAAACTGACCAAATAAAAAAGCTAAGTTCTTTTGCCTTAATTTTTTCTAGGGTATTTCAGTTGATATTTTTTATATCATTTTGATGATATTGTGAGATGCAAATCATGAGAAGACAAAGCTCGTTCTACATCTTATAACCCATATCACATTGTGCAGTTGCAAGCAACGAGAAAACAAAGCTCATTCTACATATTATAACCTGTACCACATTGTGCAGTTGCAAGTCGTGAGAAAACAAAGCTCTTATACATATTACAACACATATCACATGGTGCACCATCATTTTGATGATTATGCAAGGGATGCAAATCATGATGGAAAAAAAATCATACTTTACATTCTCAGATCTCAGAATATAATGCAGTAATATTAGTGCTATTCTACAAGGATAACATTGCAGTATTTTCAAGTCAGACAAATTATTTTGAGTTTTAATTAATGGAATGTCCCCTTTCTGAAATAGGATTTAATAATAAAAAATAATAAACATAAAATATCAAAATAAATAAATAATAATAAAAATATAATATAATATAATTACAAGTTAACTAAGTTTAAAGAAAGGTCAAGAGATAGCAATGAAAAGTTGTGACTCCCTCAACATAAGATATATAAGGGAGGAGAGTTCATTTGAAAGGAGGTAAGGAGAAAGGAAGAGAGGAGCATGGAAATTAAAGAAGGATTAATGTAAGAAGAAAGGAACGGGATGGAAATAAGGAAGTGACTCTTTCAAAGGGCAGCAATGATGAAGGGTTGCGACTCTAATTATGAAAGGTTGTGACTCTCTCAAAGGGCAGACATGATGAAGAGGTGTGAATCTCCCTCACATTGGGAGATATAAAGGGGAGAAGGGTTCATTTGAGGAAGACATCCAAGAGAGATCAATTTGGGGGATAATTTGTTACTCTCAAAGGGCAATGGTGGAGGGTGGTGACTCAAGCCTTATGAAAGGAGGTGACATTTTCACCAATGAAGTATAAAAGAGATAATTCCAATCATTTACGGATCACTTATCAATCATCACTCATAAATCCACAAAGGCAATCGTCAATTATGAAATCAAGCAAACAATCAATCAACAAAGCAACTTAGTGTTCATTTGATTCACCAACGTATCAAACCAGCACTCATTACATCATCACTCATCAATCATTTAATCAACAATCTTTTAATCATCACTCACCAATACCTCAAATCATATAGCAAAAAGAATTCATTCAATCAATGAATAATTTATACAATTATCTATTATTTAACAACAATCGTGTCATGCCCCCAATTCGACATCCGATGAACAGAAAACCCATAATATGAAATTGTCTTACACAAGTAAGACTTCATAATTCCATTAATCGTAAAACTTGTTGCAGTCGCCCATCTTCCGTAAGTTGGCGATATTGCTGGCCACATATAAGAAGACTTGCAATATGTTAAACAGTAATTGCTTAAAGGGATCGATCCCTTCCCTTAGTGGCAATGATCTCCTCTAAGACAGAATTAAGGATTAGTTAAGAATAAAACAATAATGAAATGAAGGGGTGATTAAGTCATGAACAGACATACAGTTGGAAGCAGAGGGACACTTCTCATTCCGGTTACAACCTTTAAAAAGATCATAACCCTCCAACCCCCACGGGGGAGTATCAAAGACATTGTCCATCATTCAAGGAGGGCATCAATCAGGAGAAGAAGAAAATACATGTTCAGCAGAGATAGTCAAACAAGGCAGCAAAAATATATACAACATAGGATCTATTTATAATCTCTTGATTATAGAAGTATAAAAGAATACACACACACACACTTGAATTTAATATCTACATGAAATTTTGCAATAATCAACCATATTAGGGAAGGAAAGGAAGTGCAAGGAGGAAGAATGACGAGGCCTCACTAGGTGGCACCACCTCATGATATTGGTTAGGGACTGCATGAAGCCAAAGGGGGCAGAGATTCCACTCTTGGGCCTAGGGTTGAGTAAAGAGCACCCTATTGCAATCTTCCATCTGACCCTATATGGGTTATTTATCGAGGTAACTAAGAAAGGGATTTTCAATCATAAGAAGAGAGAAGGATAGCGTGATGAAAGGGAATGGTGTACGAGCTCTACTAAATACGCCAAGGCCAAGGGGGTTAGAGTCTCTTGGGCCTAGGGTAGGGGATAATAAGGGCACCTAATCATGTCCTTCCTTTCTCAACCCTCATTATGGTTGAGCCCATGAGAATTATGTGCTATAAGTGTATTCTCTCTTAACCTATGTTACCGCGAGTTGTCGGGACAGGAGCACTGTGGGACAGGGAAATGGGTTTTCGGGACAAATATTTTTTTCCCTATAGCAGGGGACGACATTTGGGACATCTATATAAAAAATAGGAAAAATTTTAAATATATAGGGAAATTTTAAATATTCATATGAAAACATGGATAAAGATGCTTATATACATTATAAAACCTTGACATATAACAATTGTGTTAAATAATTTAAATTGAGGTGCACATGAGAGTGGAAGTCAAACAAATTATCAAAATTCAAATTAATTTTATGGGACAGCCAGGGGATGGGTTTCTAAAAGTTTTTGAGTTTCTGGGACATCCTTGTTTACAGGACGGGTCAAATTATGCTGGAAACGTGTCCCCGGGTAACACTACTCTTAACCCTAAAAATGGATGTATTACATGTATTATGATTATATTATAATTGTATTTCTAAGTTGTTCCTGGTTCGGATTCAAATTCTGGTTCGAGATTTGAGTTCACAGGTTCAATCAAATTTTTTTTAGATTAGGTTCGGGTTCGCTTTTAGTTTGTTCGTACAAAAAGGTGTGTGTGTGTGTGTGTGTGTGTGTGTGTGTGTATTTAGGGTGGGTTCGGGTTCACTTTGAGTTCATCTATACAAAAAGGTATATATATATATATATATATAGAGAGAGAGAGAGAGAGAGAATTGATGCATTTTATATAATATAAGTAAATATAATTAATTCAAAGTATATAATTAATTAACGCATTTTAATTAATATAAGTACATAAATCAAAAACTACCATAGTAGTCATTCATTTGCCATCTCAGGTTTCTAGTTCTTCAACAACAGAGAGAAACTAGTTTACTTATAGCTTCATCCACTCTCTTAGAGGAACAGACTTACCTCTAGGAGAGCAGAGAAGCTAGTAGTTGTACATAGTGCCTTGTGTATCGTTGACACGTGTGTACAAGAAGAGCTCAACAACACAATGGAATGTAGAGCCAAAGGAGCCATCACAAATTGATGAGGGTGAGGATGAGGATGCAATGCCTTCAGATGCAGGGTTGGTTGGTGTTCGTTTGGCGGATCTTGACCATGAGGAGTCCAGTAGTTCTAGTGATGACTAATAGTTTAACATTTTGTACTTGTTTTGATATCATGCTACTCATTGTAATCATCTTTATGATATTTTTGATATAATAGAAATTGCTAGCCAAATTGCACTAAGTGGACATGATACCTCTAAGTGGCAAAGATGGATATAAAGACTATGGCACATGAGGACCCGATTTTGTGGTGGAACTGCCATGGAGTACAGAAATCAAAGACTACCATACTAGCCATTCGTCTGCTATCTCAAGATTCTAGTTCAACTGCAGAGAGAATCTGGTTATTTATAGCTTCGTCCACTCTCTTAAGAGGAACAAACTTACCTCTAGGAGAGCAGAGAAGCTAGCGGTTGCACATAGTGCCTTGAGTGTCATTGACCACAAAACACGTGTGTGCAAGGAGAGCTCAGCAGCACGATGGGATGTAAAGCCAGAGGAGCCATCACAGATTGATGAGGATACATGGCAAGTTAGTGTTAGTTTGACGGATCTTAACCATAAGGAGTCCAATAGTTCCAATGATGAGTAGTAGTTTGCCTTGACATCGGATTATAGGCCTCCCTTCACTACATTTTGATATTTTGTACTTGTTTTGATATCATGCTACTCATTGTAATCATCTTTATGATATTTTCGATATAATAGAAATCTTTCATTCACCAATTCAACAATTTTATTTAGTATTCTAATTTTAATTAGTAATTCGATATTCAATGTTCAAGTATTTTGTATTTTGTATTTGGCATTTACAATTTTCCTATTTTACTTCTTATATTGTTATACATATTCTCATAACTAGCATTTCAAGTACTACATTTATAGCATATAGTTATACTATATACAGCACTGCCCCACCGTCATTCCCCTTGTGTCCCCAAATTTAGGCCATTTGTCCCCCCCCAAGTCCCGGAAACCCGTCCTGACATCCCACCCACCCCAACAGGTGGTGGAACACTGATTTTGGTTACACTGCAGGAACAGGGGACCTGTTAGAGTTGACTTGCAGGAGCAGAGAAATCTGCATCAGTTTTTTGTATCATGGCATCCAAAGATGTTGGGAGTAAAAAGTTTGTGGGCCAATTTTAATTCCTATTAAGACAAATTCTGTAGACTCGGGCGGGAGCTGTGGTTGTGGCCATGGATGTAGAAGAAAGAGATCATATATAGAGCTCGTTTTTGTCGAAAACAGTGTTTATTTAACCTGCAGCAACAAAAGTTGTCTGCACCAGTCTAATCAGCATTGCCCCAACAAGAAGTCTGCGTAAAGTGGGGAAAAAGGGGAATAAAAAATACAGGCCCAGATAATAAACCATTGAGACTCTAAAGAACAGATTAGCCGAGAAAATGCTGCTGGGCAGTAAACCCTATGGAAATGCTCATTGAAGCTAATGACCAGACAAGGCTCAGAGTAGATTTGATATTTCAAACTTTAAACCACAGATGCATTTTGAGATGGAAGGCATTAATGAGGATAATCATAAGTGAGTGAAAACTGCAACATCCAAATTGAAGTCTCAGGCAACTCTATGGTAGAACATGCAGAGTTCAAGAAGTCCCGGAAATGGAAAAAAGGATCTGTCGGTGGAGGTTTATACTTATACTGAGCAATAGATGATGCTTTAACTTCAAATAGATTTACAGAAGAGTGAAGCGCAAGCTGCAGCACAATATGTCAATGGCCTTAAATTCAATTTTAAGATGAACAACTTTGGTGAAGGTGCCTTCTATGGGCAAAGCATATGACTATGCCTTGAATGTGGCGGAGATATTGAACCAAAAAAGTAAGGTGGAAGAGAGATTGAACCAAAAAGAGCAAGATGAGTAAACAAAGTGATAGCAGCCAGAATATAGAAAAAGAAGATTCTCTGAGAACCTGCCATGAGTGAAGAGCAAAAAAAAGGCAAGAATGTGAAGGCCGACTTCAATGGAGGGAGGGGGCAGGGACTAATGAAAATAGAAGACAAGAAGGGCAGTTTTTTTGGATACTGAATGCCCTTGATATTTTCATTTGTAATGAAGCCCAAAGGCTATAAACTTCCCTCAAAACCCCAAGACAGCGATGATATCCTAAGAAGAGGAAGATAAGATAAGATAAATCTATTAATGTCCAACAAAAAACCACAAAGTGGGTCCACGGGACTGCCGAGAACAATGCAAAGGACCGGCCCAAAGCAAGAACACCAAACGGTGTCCGGAAAAGTAAAGCAATGACAAACAAACAACAACAGAAGACAGAATGAGGGGGGGATGTGGGCACTCCAACAGGGAGAACCCAAACCCCAAACTCCTGCTACAGAAGCTGTGTCGCCGAAAAGAATCTCCGGACAGAAGGGTAACACGTAGAGAACTTCCTACGCTTCCCAGCAGGAGAAGAGGAAGGAGACTTTAACAAAAGAGGTTTAAGCACAGATAGGAGTGTTGATGTTGTGAAGAACCTTGATATTTAGGACAAAGACTCCGTCTGGAGGAATGGTATCTACCGAACCAAATAGAAAATAATCTCTATTTGCAGCTTATGGTAGAAAATAATCCACTGTGGCTGGGAGAGTACTTAAATACAACTTGATGGGAGGAGACATCTCCTAAAACCATGGAATGAGGAAGAAACATTTGGAACAGCAGCTTTGTCTCCTCTAACATATGCCAGAGTGGAGTCTGAAGAGAAAAAACACACATGGATAAGCCACAAAGCCAAAAGCATGTTTAGGAACCAAAAGTGCAAATGACTTGAAAGAGCATTGTCATAAAAAAATGAAAAAGGTCTCCACAAATTTTATCAAGAGTTTTGTCGAAGGTGACAACTAAACTCAGTCTGAAAGAAGGGATATTGGTTAAATTATAGGAATTTCCAGTCTATTGGCCATAGCAGCAACGACTATTTTGCCAGCTCCACATTAGAGACTTCATCTGGCTTTGCCTGCCCAATCAGATGGATGCTTCAGCAATGGACTCTTCCTGACCCTGAAAAGGCATGCGTTGGAAGGTTTACAAGACTGAGCAACATCTTGATGACAAGACTACTAGAAGGCCTGCACACCCACACTGGTAGCAACGTAATTCAAGTTAAGTTTCCCATGTAAGGTTCTTTTACACCGGGAGGTTCAGAATTTTTTAAAATATGGGGAAATGATGTAACTGTCCCTTTTAATGTTTGTCTCCCTCCAATCTGCATTTCTTTAGGCTTAGATAGTTTGGGGATTTGATTTGCAAATGTCGCTATTAGCTGCTGTAGTGGTCTTTTATTTGGTGCTTTTCCTTTTTTTAGTTGGGAGTTTTGTCTTTTATTGGAGGTCTGTATTGCTGGAAAGGTAAGTTTTTGGAAGAATCTTTAGGGAAGATATTAGGGCTAATAATTTAGGGAGATGGATCGGTAGAAATAATTTTGCTGTTGACTTTCTCATTAGCTGTTTCCATTATTCTGTATCTATATAAACCACATTTCAAAACATTCCATGTGACTGTTATTGGCACAACCTTAATATGTCTCTCTTCACTGATCTTCTGTTGTTTTCAGTTATGATCATAGTTTCGATTATTAACCGCAGAAACAGGTTATCCTGTTAAGAGTTGACTTCTAAATTCAGAGAAATCTGCATCATATATGCTCACCGTTCAAATACATCCAGAAAAATATCATTATGAATTACAAGTCACTACACTTTCCTGGGTTTACATATATAAATAAAATATCTGCAATTCCACCGAATAAAATGTCTCACTTAGCATTGCATTTATTATTTCGATACAGCTACATCATTTCATCGTTTGAAATGCAGAAATCAGTGTGTGAAGCGGTATGTCCCATAGGCTATCTTTAGCCTGGCGGCCGTGAAAATTAATTTCTTTCTTTCTTTCGTCCCAAAATAAGATCTTACAGTGCAATCCACTAAGACAGAAGAACGGAGGTAAATGGTACTGCGCTCTATTTAATAGTAGAGTATATTGCAGAGTAACACAATATAAAGGCACGTAAAAGAGACCAGCACGGCATTTCAATTGAATGAAAGAATAACAAAAATATGAAAGCGGATTAAAGAAAATAGAACTGCATTTCACTAATATGTTAAAAAAATGATGCTCCACAACAATTTGAAACTGATCGAACTTTCATAGGACACAATATAGCACAGCTAAGCATACAACACGATCCGATAAATATAATTTGTATTTAGTCAAAATTGAGAAAATCACAACAAACATAAGCAGTGCCTGAGTCAGAATAAATCAAATGCCTCGTCAACCTTTAACTCAAAATATGATAAACCTACACTACACTCTCCCCCGACACAGTGAACTATAATACGAACACGTACTAGTCCTGTGTTCCTGAAGATACCTTATCTCATGTCTGTCTAGGGGTGGCCCACTCGACTCTGAGAATGAGATTATCATAGCCGTAACCATTGAGCTTGTTAATGGCCCTCTGGGCGTCCTCCCTATTGACGAAATTAACAAAACCAAA
>MU227633.1:152157-191761 GCA_018584345.1 Thuja plicata | reverse complement strand
CTCAAAGTGCAGGAGGTCTCAAGACCTTGTTACTGTTGTCCTACTCTGTGCTTGGCCAGTGTCAGGGATAAATAGAGTAATACTTCTGAAGAGTATATTTTTATGTCAGCAAGAAAAAGGAACAACACCTTTTATGATCATATTTCCTTGTTCTAGTCCTTTTATTTCTCATTGCTCAAATAGAAGCAAGAATTTTTTTTGCTTGAATCCTTCTTGATTAGAAAACTTGCAAAGTCACACTCCTCCGATCACAAAATGCCTTTGTAGCTTCCTCAAAAAAATGCCTCCTAGCTTCAAAAACCCTTATATTTTGAAATAAGGATTCAAATTCGTAATTGATATTCTTTTTTTTTTTTAAATAAATTTTATAAATACCCGTCTCTTTGAAAGGGTGGGTCGCCCACACGACCGCTCATGGGTGGCCGACCACTAAGGGTACTCAGCCCAGTCTGACTCAGTCGAGTCCTACTCGGCCGAGTTAGACTCGGCCGAGTATACCTAGGTGGCATGCCATGTTGGCAGCCAAACCTCCAAAAACACATCAAATCCAAAAGTTTTCACTTCTTCTATTCTTTTCTCTGCTCAAACTAGAAAATGTCAAAAAACTAAAAGTACCCTTTTCTAGATCTTGGAACTATGATTCTTCACGTATAAATTTTATATTGTTTCGACTATAAAATGTTGAACAAATTTGCTAAAAACTACATGTAGGTTATTAAAGCTTTGAGAAGTCTTTGATTCAGATAATATAAAAAAAATTCTAAATTAATTCAGAAATTTTTTAAAGTCATAGATAA
Source organism: Thuja plicata (assembly GCA_018584345.1). NCBI lineage: Eukaryota > Viridiplantae > Streptophyta > Pinopsida > Cupressales > Cupressaceae > Thuja > Thuja plicata. The sequence continues at coordinate 190,964 of MU227633.1, read as the reverse complement.
CACTAGAGAAGAGAGTCATCTTCAATAATATGTAATTTATTTGGTTTTTGGTATACTTTTGATAGGGGGAAAATGGCGGGAGACAAAAACTATTGATTTCAAATAAGTTCGGCTTTGAATACTTATAACGGCCAAACCATACATCGAATACACTTTTTTTTTTGTACTAGCTATACATGTCATCTAAAACATATTCTGAAGTTGGAGGAAAAAATGATGTTTTACTTATAATGATTTGGTGGGAAATAAACTCCCTGATTTACAATATTTTTCAGGAAATGAAAAATAGACCTAAAAATTTCAAAAAACATTTTAATTTTGGTTCAATTTTTTTTAAAAAAATTATAGGCATATAATTCATCCTATTTCACACATTTCATCAGTTTACATCATCTTCAAATTCTCAACAAAAATGTGACTTTTATGCCCTTGAAGTTTTACAGTTTTGGTGTTGCTAACCTTTTCCTTTGTAAAAGGGTGACAATTTATTGTGCTTTTACCCTTCTACATGTACATTCTATATGAACTCATAATTGGTGTATATTGTTGTTTCCCTTGGATCATTTTCTGGGCTCTCCACCATAGGAGATAGGACACTTGTGCCTGTATGGGAGTACTATGACCAGTTGCCTCTTAAATCCAACTGGGTGCATTATAGGAGGGTGCAGGATGCATTCATTGGATATTTCATGTGTCTATTCGATAAGGAGCTTCCTAAGAAGCAAGTTTCAGATGAAGCATGGAATAAAGTGGATGTGTATGGTTGTCTTTTCCTACAGTTCCCCAACTTCGCGTACTTGAGAGTTGGTTATTTTCAAGGTGAACCATATACCTTGCCACAATATCTCACTGACAAAACCATTCAAATGGAGCTAGCAAGGTAACTTATGGAAGTACAAGCATATCAATCTACACTACATAGGTTAGGATTGGGGATTTCTTCACGAAATCCACTCAATATTGGTGGGTACTCCTTAGACAAGGTTCCAAAAGCGAAGAACATGGAGTTTGAACTTCAAAGAATTACTCTCAAAAGTAATGTGGCAAGGATTTGTTTTTATTGGAGGGGTCTAAATGATCAAATGAGGAGGCAATTTGTGCATGCGCATCACCTTGAGGACCTTTGGATTGACTTACCCACAGAGGTGGACATCTGGAAGCTAGAATACTGCAGATTAACTATCAAGCAGATAGTTGACTTCAACCTTGCATGGATTCATGATGGGGTTGAAGCTGGTGGAGTATTCTTGACCGAGACTATGTACAACATCTTGTGGAGAGTCTACCAATTCTAACACCTTCATGTTCATTAAAGGGAAGTAAGTCCATATGGGATAGGTTCTAGTCTATTCTAGCAAACATGAATATCTGGCTAAAAGAAGACGTCTTAAGACCATAAACATTAAACCGGGTAAATGTTTTGATCTTTCTGGTCCAATTGGGATAAGATCTGAGATCAGAGATAAAGCGAAAGATGGTACTTCTACATCAGATGATCCAGTTCCATCACTTCCAAAACTCACCATCAAAGGGGGCAAGGCCACTGGTAGGATTCTAGAGATAAAGGTTGTAGAGCCTGAAAGGATTCTCATTGGGTCCAGTTAAGATTAAATGCAGGAGCTTGTCACTAAGGAATCGGTTCCAGAGAAGCCTCATTCCATAGATACATCATCCATGATGGCGCTCACAGATTCTACACCAGCATTAGACGAGTCTCCTAATTCTTTGTTGGATACAGACATGAACTCATTTTCCACAGTGCATGTTTCTTCAGTAGATCTAGTTGGAATTACACCTGCATTTCCTATCTCATCTGTTGCTCCTACATTTACACCAGAAGACCAATATGGAAGTTTTGAGAATGTGTTTGACACATATTATACTTTCTCTTCTGCGTCTATTCCACATTTCACATTGTTGGATACTACTACTGCTAATTTTGAGCAATTCATGACAGAGGTTACATGGAGCAGTCTTGCACCAGTTGCCATTCAGATAGAAACTCATCTTATAGTTGCTATCATTGCACAATCCAAGGCATACACTACATTGGAAACAACAACAACAACATTTGTTACATATTCTTTCTCCTTACCTCCATGTTTGAGCTCCATTACACAGAAAAGGAAGAAAGAGGAGATTTCACCTGAGAACTTTGATGTCAGAATAGTCAACAAGGCAAAGACTACAAAGAACAAAAAAGAAAAGATAGTTGCTAAAGTTATAGTGGACAAGAATGACATCAAATATGTTTATGTAGTTGATCCCATAACTGCCAAACCAATTAAGGAAACACAATCCACTAATTACAAGTTCTCCAAGGTTGAACTTGGTAAGAAAACTTGATTAGGTTGCCAGTAGGCTGCACAAGATGCAGTTGCTTCGCTCACACAACATAATGAAAAGTTATGGGAGAAGAAGAACATGTTTAAAGAAGAAAATGCACGTCTTCTTGAGATCATTGAAATGATGAAGAAATCCTCTCATAGGATTGATCTTATTTCCACATCCTTTCCTAAGCACACTAATCACATGAAATAGGAGGCCAAATCTATTGATGACTAGTGTAGTCGCATAGAATCTAAAGGTGAGCAATTAATTTGTGATGCTTACTAAATATTGTAGCATGAAAGGGAGATAATTGTCAAGATGAACTCATTTTCCACAGTGCATGTTTCTTTAGTAGATCTAGTTGGGATTACGAATGCATTGCCTATCTCCTCAGTTGCTCCTACATTTACACCAGAGGACTAATATGGAAGTTTTGAGAATGTGTTTGACACATATTCTAATTTATCTTCCATATCTATTCCACCTTTCACATTGTTGGATACCACTACTGCTCAGTTTGAGCAATTCATGACAAAGGTTACACAGAGCAGTCCTGCACTAGTTGCCATTCACAGAGAAACTCCTCTTATAGTTGTTATCATTGCACAATCCGAGGTAGACACTACATTGGAAACAAAAACAAAATCTAGTACATCTTCTTTCTCCTTACCTCCATGGTTGAGCTCCATTACACAGAAAAGAAAGAAAGAGGAGATTTCACCAGAGAACTTTGATGTTAGAATAGTCAACAAGGTAAAGACTACAAAGAACAAAAGATCAAAGACAATTGATAAAGTTACAGTAGATGAGAATGACATCAAATATGTTGATGTAGTTGAGTCCATAACTTCCAAACCAATTGAGGAAATGCAATCCATCGATTAAAAGTTCTCCAAGATTGAACTTGGTAAGAAAACTCGATTAGGTTGCCAACAGGTTGCACAAGATGCAGTTGCTTCACTCACACAGCGGAATACAAATTATGGGAGAAGAAGAAGATGTTGAAAGAAGAAAATGCATGTCTTCTTGAGATTATTGAAATTATGAAGAATTCCTCTCAGAGGGTTGATCCTATTTCCACATCCTTTCCTAAGCACACTAATAACATGAAACAAAATTTCAAATCTATTGATGACTGGTATAGTCCCATAGAATCTCAAGGTGAGAAAGTAATTTTTGATGCTTACCAAATATTGTAGCATGAAAGGGAGGTAATTTTCAAGATGAATGAGCTCATTATGTCATTCAACCAATAGCTGGGGATTCCTGAAGGAGATTTAAGTGCATGGAGGAGCATGACAGAAATTGATTGGGATATTCTGTGTGAGGGTGAGATCATCTCTTTTGTGGGTATGTATTATGATTGTTTGCACTTGATGGCCAAAAAGGAAAGAGTTATGCAGGAAGTCGTGGTCGAGATCAAGGTGGAAATAGATGGTCTTAATAATCAAGAATGTGTGATTAGTGAGAATTTTCAAAAACTAACATGCAATATTATCGCTGAAAATGGTGAATTGATCAAAGATGAAGATGTTTTGATAGAATTCACAAGAGTTATTCATCTACAACTTGAGGTGGATGATTTTGAGTTCAGCATGATTGATATATTAACAGTCTACAAGACTCCATTGAATTGTCTACAGAGAAAATTAACATGATGTAATTTGGTTATCTTCGAGGGTGCAAACACAATCCGAAAGGTTACTATTGTTGCACAACATAAAGTGAACCGGATTAAGAAATTATATGTGAGTCTCTGCAAAAGTTTGAGGAGTTTGTTGGCACTCTTTGAAGATACTTCTCAAACATTTTGTGCACTTCCTCTTTCCTTATTATTTCATAGGAATAGTTTAGTTTTGTGAAAAATTACATGTAAAACATGAACTTGTTGTAAATGCAGAAGAACATGTACCTACATCATGGTTTCATGTAATTATGTTGCAAGTGCTTTGATTCTTGCAACATTGAATAAGTCAAAGTTAGTTAGTTAAGGATAAGTATAGAATAAGTCAAGGTGGTTAAGGGTTTCCCCTTTCCTCTCCACCCTTCTCTCTCCTCTTTTCCTATATAAAGGAGTGAGACCTATTGTATTTTATATCTTTTGGTGTGCAAGAAAGCTATACTTGAATCTCTTATTTTGAAAACTTTGAGTTTCATTGTGCAAAGTTATTGGATTGAATAAAAGGAACAAGGATTCACAAACTTCATGTTGTCAATTTGGAAATCAATGAGTGTATTCTTAAGTTGTATTTTTTGATCCTTTCTCAAATCAATTGATAGTTATCTTGTGTTTATCATTTAAGCGCTTTAATTCAATTTTTTGAATACTTTGTGCTTCACGAATAAGGATTAATATAGATAGAAATGAATGCAATAACTTAAAGCTAAGGACTTTGGGCTTCAGTGATAAGTGTTTTTGTTAAGAAAGAGGATATTCAGTGAAAGACTTTGTGCTTTCCTAGCTATTCTATTTTCAGAATCATCTTTCAAAGTAAGTATAGGAGACTTTGTGTTCCTATCTTTGTTTCAATTTATTATAAGTAAAATGTTGTCTTAAGTGTTGTTTTTACGTCAACCCTTAAGCCACCGGTATTATCCTAGCAATAGGAATTGTTTGTATTTCAGTTCATTTTCTATTTGAAGCCACCTACGGTAAGAAGGGAGCCTCCCCTACTACTGAGAGGAGAAAGAAATTTCCCACACTGTTGTCTAAAGTTCCAATTTTGCCAAGTTGTAGTCTTAGTTACTTGCAAAAAATTTAGCCAACAAACTTCTTAACTGAGCAATAAAAAGTTTGGATCTCAAGAGATATTGGCCCCTATGTACACTTTTTAATAATGATTGTGAGTAGAATTGAACTCTTTTCTATAATACTTTTTCTTTCTCCTTAGCTCTTTTTCCCAAGTATGCTTGTGGAACTTATTTATAACAAAAACATGTATCTCTTTACTATTCATGGGGCATGTGTTAAAGTAAATATCTTATTCATTAAACCATTTGTTGTTTTTTTGCATCCAAGTCTTCTTTCTTCTGGACAAAATTGTTGGAATACTCCTGAACACTTAGGGGTGGGGTGGGGTGGGAGATATCAGTTGTCTTAAAAACTTAGTCAACAATTTGCATCTATACAATGAAACTAATATGAGGATAGATTGTGAAACTTAAAAGGTGACAATATCAAATGATATGTTCATCACAAGAGATTATGAGAGCCACAAGCACAATGACATGTGACAAAAGTTTTTGAGTGGAAAACCCTTGAAGGGTGAAAACCCACTATACGTTTCTTTATTATGCCTCACATAGAAAAAATATGTTTCACATAGTTTACACTGCCTCGCATAGAAAAAATATGCCTCCTATAACATACAATGTCTCACATTGCATATTGCCTCACATAGAAAAAAAATGCCTACATAGCAAAAATATGCCTCATATAGGATACAATCTCCAGGAGCACCTACTTCTTGTAACAATAATTTGATTATCAACAAACTGTATTTATTTTCTACAATGACAAAGAACATATCCTTCTTATACAACTCTCAATATTAACAAACTGTCCCTCAACAAACTTCTCAAGTAATATCATTGACCTATGGTCATCACAAAAAAATCTTCAAACAATAAATATAATTGTGGACAGAGAATACAAGCTCTATTTGTCAAACCTTTACTTCTTTGAATATCACTGTCTTCTAAAATAACATGAGTACAAACAATATAACTTTGTATTTTTATCTCTGCAACAATAGATACCATATACCATTACTTACACTCACACCATCTGTAGAAGAATCAACCATTATTCCAATTCACCATCATGTATATACACTTTCATTCTACAAAAAAATGTTATTACGTGCATTACTTTTAAACTATCCAAAACACTAGAGATATACAAACACATGTCAAAGTTGAAGAAAAGAGCATAATCATTGGGAGGTGTGTGATAAAAATGACACACTTCTATAAATCATTACACTTGAGAGAATCCATGAAGAAGGAAGTCTCAAGAAGCAGCTTATAGCTTCCTATCTATGACGTGCAAGAATCTAAGATAGTGTGAATGGTGGCCCTCAAATGAACCTTAATAAAAAGACCCTTGCAAGGTGCACCGTAGAATGGAAGATTCAAATGATGATGCAAATAAGAGATAATCTAAGATGAAATGCAATAACTAAGCTATAATGCAAATGCAAGAACAAGGAAAGAAAATCTAATCTATCAAGATTACAATACCTCCTAGTTAAGCTATGTGATTTAAGATAAATACAATAAGGAAATACTAATCTAGAATTCAAGAGTGCTCAAGAATGCTCTAAAAATGCAAGTAAACAAAGTGATAGCATAAAAATAACATGAGTGAATAATCTATTGTCCTTTATCAAGAGTGATGAGAGAGCCTCCTTTTAAAGAGCAATGAATGGTAGAGATTAAGAGGCAAAATCCAAGGGTGGAGAAAAATTCTCATTTTGACTTTGGTGCACAAGATTCTCAAGAGGCAAAATCAACGGACATGGTTAAGAGGCAAAAAGATGTGTGGAAGAGATTAAGAGGCAAAATGAGATTCCACTCATCTTGAAAAGTGTGCATTCAATGTGTAGACAAAAACTCTTTTTCTTTTTCTTTTAAATTAGGAAATTCCTTTTTCATGTGCAAACATAGGATAAGGTGGATTTTATTATTTAATTAAAAGGAAGCATGTTCTCTTAATTAAATAAAGCTTAGGATAAAGTGGTTAAACTTTAGGATATAATCAAATAGATGGTTAAGTGGTGATTTGAACAAGAAAATAAGAGATTAAATAAATATGAAAAATTGATTAAGCACAAGATGTAGTCTAGTATTTAAATTTTAATGTCTAGAAAGGGGCTCATAGTCTACTAGATTACATTTGCCCCTCTTTGACTAATGTGTGAGCAATCTAGGAACACATTAGGTCAAAGAAAGATGATGTCAAGGTAATTGATAGAGACCTGACTCTGAACTTGATCGAATGAAGCATAGTAAGGCAACTAATCCCAAACTTGATCGAACACGAACTAGCAAAGATAGAAAGATTCCAATGCACAGTAAGCAAAACTAAATATTGAAATAGAGATTGAAAGACAAGAAAATAAGATGCCAAAATCAATTTGCAGCTTTGAAAGCTAGGTTATTCTTGCCCCCTCGAGAGAGAAATTGAAGTGAGGTAGAGCGGATGCATAAATTAGATTGATTTGATCAAATCAGGATAAGATAAGGTTTAATATGATTGATAAGCATGCAAGACCAAGTTTGACCACCAAGTGATCAAAATTTGCCCCAGTTTGAATAAGGTTGACCAAAAAGGTATAGCATTAACATTAGGTCAAATAAAAAAGAAAGGTGATAAAATGACGATCCATAAGGAGAAATGGTGATTGCCTCAAAAGATTCAAGAGATTAGCCTCAAAGGGGTAGTCAACTTTGCCTAGAAGAAAATAATTTTAAGATGCAATTTTGACAATCAATATGAAGTCGGATTTTGATTTCGATCTTGAAAATGGATCTAGGACATCAAAATTAGGTAAGGGTCTGGAATTTTTGCAGAAATCCAAGAATTTGAAAATTTAGTTCAAAATGCAATGATCGGTAGGGAAGGTACACAATTGAGTGCAACTGACTATCCATCTGAAGTGATGAAGGGGGCTCTCTCCTAACTCGAATGCAAACTATAAATAAACCTTAAAATGCAAACTCCTATGAAGATGCAAAGTGCAATTTGCAAGGGTCAATTAGATAGGTCCTTGTTTTTATCATCGAGCCTTATTAAGGGACATTGCGAGATCATACAACCATCACTAGTGCAAGCACAACCATGAAGATACAAATAGGATCTATATTAGATAAAATTTAGGAAACACATGTAAGCACTGAGGCATAAGGGCTAAGATGACCTAAACACTGTTTCCAAGTTAATATTGCAAGTAACCATAAGCATCAAGACATAAGAGTCCAGGATGACCTGAATAGTTTGTGCAAGAGAAAATACAATGTAATAGTCAAGGATATATTTGTAGATCTCCCCAGTGTCCAAGGGGTAAAAATAAGAGACACCCAGGATCACCAAAGCAATACCCACATGCAGAAACCAAATAAAACATGCCCCGTGTCCTTAGTTCTCTAGTCGTAACATCATGGAGAGACTAAGGAGGGAATATTCTTTGAAAATATTAATCAATCAACACACAAAGAAAATAAATCATAACATGTCTCAGTCGTTTCAGTTTAATAACAGTGTGAAAATGAAAAGAATAAGTACTGACCCGCTAGAACTCATGTCTATAGGTGAGAAATATTGCACAATCCTAGACTGCAGAAAAAACATCGACTCAAGGTAGCATATCTGATAAGTGTTAAGAAACACTCGATGTCAAAGGAAGTGTTGAGAAACACTGTTGGCGGTGAGCCACTAAGAAACATCATCGCACACCAAAGGAGGATACAATTTATGGCCCCTAGCCCTAGACAAATATCAATCCCAGACCAAAGAGATTGGAGATGGAAGTCGGAAGGGTTTGGGGTGCAAAGCGAGAAGATGATAGACATAAGTGCATGGGTTTCAAGTAGTGCATGTTTCCAAGTTTTCACCACTTGAATTATTTTCTATTTTTGCTACCAAGGCACATTTTTTTGTTTTTCAATTTTTATTTATTTATTTATATATATATATATATTTTTTAAGATACATCAAGGCACCTATTGCTAGGTTTTCACCAGGATGATCATTTTTTAGGACTTTATATGCTTTTTTTAAAGGATTTTTTCAGGATCATATATCATTTTTTTTTTAAATTTAGGACATTTTATGATTTTTAGATATTTTTTCAGGACATCTAAGATATGTACAAAGATTTGGAGCATCATGCGTAGAACTTCTTTAGATGAAGGATGTTGATAGGTTCATGGACCTGTTCTCCCTTAGGTGTATAAATTTGATAGGCACCAAATCCAAAAGTAGTAGTAACTATGTAGGGACCCCGCCAATTTGGTTCAAACTTCCCTTTTTGTGCTCTATTCTGTTGATTTTTGGGATTCTCTCTCAAGATGAGATCTCCAACCTGAAGTTCTCTAGAATGAACCTTTTTGTTATAGCTTTGTGACATCCTTTTCTAATATACCCTCATGTGGTCAAATGCAGCTCTTCTATGCTCATCCATAAGTTCTAGCTCTTGTATACACATGATTCTATAGTCGTCATCTATGGTGAGAACCTTTAATGAGACTCTTAGGGAAGGTATCTCAACCTCAAGAGGTAAGAAAAGTTCATGTTTGGATAAACAAGCACAAATGGGGTAGCTCCAGTAGGTGTGTGAATTCTAGTTCTGTAGGCCCATAGTGCACGATTAATTTGTAAGTGCTAGTATCTTCCTAATTTGTTGACTGTTATGTGCAAAAATTTTAGCAGTGTCTTATTAAAAGCTTCAACCTAGCCATTACCTTTAGGGTAATAAATTGAGGACCAGTATTGTTTAATCTTGAATTGTTTACATAACTGCTTGAGATCCTTGTTTTTGAATTGTCCTCCATTATCAGTAACCATGGAGGAAGGTATGTCCTAGCGACAAATGATATGATTGAGGATGAATAAAGACACTTGTTTCCCAGTAGCAACCGAAAGAGGAACAACCTCAACCGACTTTGTAAAATATTATGTTGCAGTAATATTAAACTTATGTCCACTAGATGAGTTAGGATGTACTTGACCCACCAAATCAAAAGCCCACTACTGAAAAGGCCAATGTGTAACAGATGGAATAAGTTCCCTACCTGGAACATGGATCAAATTCTCATGCATCTGACACTTCTTACAAGACTTAGCATAGCACACAACATATGTCTGCATAGTAGAACAATAATAACCAACCCTTAGTAGCTTTTGAGCTAGCATAAGACCATTACTGGGACCCACATATGCCATCATGGACTTCAGCTAATGCACGTTCAAACTTATCTTTCTCGAGACACCTAAGAAGTGTTCCGTATAGACCCTTCCTAAACAAGTCACCAAAGATGAGGGTATAGCGGGAGCATTGTGAATGTGTTGTAGTTTCTCATTACGTGTTAGATTATCAGGAATCTCTTGGTCACGCAAGTAAGAGTAAATTTTAGCATATCAAGAGGAATCATGACCAATCATGGTACACATGATGCGATTTTCAGGGGAATCATGGGAAGGGTATTTTAGTTCTTCCACTAGGAATTGAAATCCGGACTCATTCTCTTCCAATTGTAAGATAAAAGCCAAAGTGGCCATGGCATCAACCACCCTATTTTTGGCTCTTGGGATTTGTTAGAATGTGACAAAAGTGAAGTAGTTCTTGAGATCATCAATAATATTCTTGTAAGGAATCAATTTATCATCTTTGGTTTGATAGTCATCATTAGTTTGATTTATAATGAGCTAAGAGTCTCCAAAAATATGTAGCTCAGTGATCCTTCATTCAATAATCATTTTAATCTAATTTGTCAAAGCCTCATATTCTGATATATTGTTTGTGCAAGGAAATAACAACTTATATGACTTTGGGATAGTGTATCCATGAGGTGTGACAAACAAAACACCAGCTCCAACACCATTCTATGTGTGAGATCAATCAAAGAACATCTTCCATGTTTGCTCAGTCACATGCATAATGGATGAATCAGGAAAATTAGTCTGTATAGGGGCATCATCTTGTAGAGGGAATTCAGCTTGTTGATAAGAAATTGCTTGTCCTTTCATGGCCTTCCGATCAACATACTCAATGTCAAATTCAGAGAGAGTCATCATCCATTTAGCCAGTTGACCAGTAAGAGTAGCTTTATTTAGTAAATATTTCAAAGGATCAATTTTTGCGACAAGCTGTGTAGTATGTGCTAGCATATAATGTCTGAGTTTTTGAGACGCAAACACCACTGTAAGGCAAGATTTTTCAATGCTTTTGTAATTGATTTCATAAGCTACTAGTGTTCTGTTGATGTATTTTATAACTCTTTCTTTCCCATGTTCATCTTGGTGTGCCAATAATGCCCCCACGGATGTGGTTGTAGTTGAGATGTACAAAATAAGAGGTTTCCCTGGAATAAGAGGCATTAATACTAGAGGTTTGGCCAAATATTCCTTGATTTGATTGAGGTTTTTCTCACATTCCTCATTCCATGTACATGAAGCTCCTTTGTGTAGATTCTTATTAAAAGTTTGAGCTCTATCAACAAGTTGAGATATGAACCTCTTGATGGACTGAAGGCATCCTTGTAGGCTCCTTAATTGAATTATATTTTTGGGAGGGGTCATCTCCATTATAGCTTGGACCTTTTTGGGGTCAACCTCTATTCCCTTAGCTGAAATGATGCATCTAAGTAATTTTCCTGAAGTGACTCCAAAAGCACATTTGTTAGGGTTTAATATAAGTTGGAATTGTTCCATTCTATCTAAGATTAAACTCAATTCTTCAAGATGTGTGTTCCTTTTTTTAGATTTTTCCAAGGTATCATCCACATAATCTTCCATATTCCAATGCATCATGTCATGAAAGATGGTAGTCATAGCTCTTTGATAGGTAGCCCCAATATTTTTGAGGCCAAATGGCATGACGTTCCAAAAAAAGGTTCCCCATGCACATGTGAAGGAAATCTTTTCTTCATCTTTAGGGGCTATTTAAATCTGATTATACCCTGAGTAACCATCCATGAGAGAGTACATTTCATAAATCGCAATCATATCCACTATCATGTCTGTGTTTGGAAGTGGAAAGTCATCTTTTGGGAAAGCTTTGTTAAGATTTTGGAAATCAGTGCATACACGAATGGATTTATCATGTTTAGATATAGGTACAATGTTTGAGATCCATTCAACATAAGATATAGCTTGTACAAATCTAGCACTGAAGATTTTTTTCTAATTCAGATTTTACTAGGAGAGCTATGTGTGGATGCATCTTTCATAATTTCTGTTTGACTGACTTAACACCACGAGCTATAGATAGATGATGCATAATTATATTAATGTCTAGCCCTGGCATATTTGCATATGTCCAAGAAAAATTAATTTTCTTTTCCTTGAAGAACTTAGTGAACTGTTGCTTTTCATCACCTAACAGAGACTGAGCCAAATGTATGATCTGAGGTGTTTCAGTTGTCCCAATATTTATAGTATGTGTTGGCTCTATCAAGAATGGAGATCTATCTTGAAATAACTAGGTAGACTACCAAGTACCTCATCCTTGGGTGCCTCAAAGAGGTTTTCACCCTTAAATACATCTTTTGTTTTTACCTTTTTAGGCTCTGACACCACCACAAAGTGGTTTTAGCCATCAGAGCGTCTGTTCTTTTTCAATTTTCTTTTTATTTTATGACTAAGGCACTTGATATCTGTCTCAATCATGTTTGTTTCTGGTTCACTGGTGGAAGAAACTATAGGCTCAATAGCATTGAGGTAGCAGGCTATTTCAATATAGTCATTTTGGAAAGAAGGTAATCTAGGTTGTTGGTTCTGTTACGACCAAGCAATAAGGTTGGGGTACATGAGTGGAATAGAAGCGGCATGTTCTAAAGAATTGATATGAGGGGGGGTCATCTCCAGTGACAAGATGTTCAGAGTCTACAAGGTCTCCCTCGAAAGTACCTAGATCCATCTGATTCCTAGCGTGGATAACTTGATCAATGAAAGCAACATATAAGCTCATCTCGTCAGGTCCTACGGGTTACTTGTCAACCACTTCAGCTTTGTTAGCATAAGTATGCACCACATCTATTACTAATTATGTTGACTCAATTGAGAGAGAATCCCATTCATACTCCTGTGCAGCGAAAACTTTAGTGGCAATTATTCGCCAATTGGTGAATGTCGCATGTCGGTGAGTGGGGAATTGGTGATTTTTTCAAATATTAGATTCCCCTATCGCCCGATAATTATTAATATTGGGTCCAATTCCCGGGACCATCGCCCATCTCTTGATTTAATTTTCTACTTTTCTTACACATTATCGCCAATGGAATCTAATTTTTGGTCCCTATAATTTTAAAAGTTTGCCTATAACTTATACGCAACCCAATTGGAAGGCCTATATTTGCCAATAACTTTATACATATATATTTATAGGCGGCCCCAAAATTGCTTGGCATTTTGTGGACATGTGTCTCAACCTGACCCAAATTCGCCAACTTTATTAATCATACCTTTGTATTGGACAACCCATAATCGCCTCACAAATAACAAAAGATGTGTTACAATTATGCGGGCTTCGCCAAATTTGTATACCTTGACCTAAAACCTCCCACCAAATTTGCCAAATAAGGATAGTATAAAAACATTTAATCGATAGTGAAGTTTTAGACTATTGAGTGCAACTGCATACTACATTGGCGAGTAGCGACTGAAATTTAATTCGAGGCAAAGGTAAGTGATACTTATTCTGCGACTCTATAATTTTGAGTTCATTATTATTTAGCGGTAACCAATTAGCGAACATTGGTGACTAGGGAGACCTTAGACATGATTTTAGGGCCAATAAATCCATAATCATATTTATATATATTATAGTCTATTGTCACTTCTTCAACAATTTAACATTTTTTTTGCAGTGGAAGTTGTTGGAGAATGGAGATGTCAAACAAGAATAAGGGTAAGGCTCCTGCAAGTGGGGAAAGCCAAGAGAGGCCAGAAAAATGCAGAACCTTATCATCGTACTTTGGTCATGGTGTTGGAAATGTTTCTGTCCAAAATCAGGAAGCTGCTTCATCACAAGTAGATTTTGAAGATTCACAACCTGAAACTACACGACATATTGAAGAAGTAGGCGAACCTGATATCTCAGATCATGATGAACTTGAAGAGGATTTTAAGTTAAATAACCAGAGTAGACATAATGATATAATTGACTTGGATGAGACTGAAATTGTCAGAGATGACGATGGTGCAGAGAAAATGAAAAGAAAAAACAATTCAAAGAAGGATAGGGAATCAAAAAAAGATCGAAAGTGGGAGTTGTCGAGGAATTTTCAAATAGAATGGGTGTCAAAGTATCCATTCATTGAACCAATTGAAGGTCAGCCTCTAGTAGAATGCAGATGTAAGATTTGCACCAAGATAAATAAGAAGGAAAATAGGTTGTAGTTAAAAATTGACACCATAGAGAAACATATGGGTAAATTTTATGAAAAGAAAACCATAAATGGAGTTGAAAAATCAGTGATAAGATGGAAAACAAAGGATGAATCTCTGCATGTTAGGAATGCATAATTACATGAACTTCAGCTGAATATATAGACAAAGCCTGCTAAAGTTAAAGGCTCTATTGAAGCTTGTTTTGGAAAAGCATTGGAAGTAGAACTAATGGTAAAAGTTGTTAAGTGTTGTTTTTAATATTTTGAGCAGAGGGAGTCCTATGATAGACTACCCATCATTGAGTTCTTTATTACACTTTCTGAAAGTTTGTAACTATCCTAATAGTCACTGGTCAATAAATAGAGGATGGGAATGGGCAAGTTGTCTTGCCGATGTTGAAAAAGAGGATCTAAAGGCAAAAATTAAAGGGTCAAATTTTATTGCATTGTATTTAGATGAGGTTACAACAGTAGATAATACTTCGTGGGTATGCATGCATGTTTATACTGTACACAATTTTGTCTGCCAACCTTATCTACTAAGTGTTGCTAAAATGAAGGATAATGTGAAAGCTGAAAATCTATTTGAACTAGTAAAGAGATCTCTAATTCAATATGGAGGTATAAATGACATGACGATTGCCAATAAGTTGGTGTGAGTTGGAGCGGATGGAGCTTCAGTAATGTAAGGCCATAGGGGCAGTCTTTGCATAAAGATACTATCTTATTGTGCACCCTACATTACTCCCATTAACTACATGGCCCACAAAATGAATCTAGCTTTTGGAGTTGTTAGCAAGCATGGTCCAGTACAAAAAATTGAATCTTTAATCAAAGAGCTCTACCAATACTTCTATCGAAGTCTGAAATGATTGAGGGAGTTTCAACACTTTGCCGAAGGACTAACTAATGGGAACAAGCTTATGAAGGATAATGATACTAGATGGATCTCTTTGGATGGACCAACACATCGAGTGTTTTCACAATATCAATCGTTTCTTGGTTTAATGAACTCAAGTCGTGAAAAAGCAGGGCTACCCAAATTTCCTGAGCTGCTACAAAGTTTAAGTAATGTAGAGACACTCTTTACGTTAGCAGGTCTTCTCCCCTTGCTAGAGGAAATGAGAAATATAACGAAAAAGGCCCAGCAAAGAGCAATGTATATTGCATAATATGATGCACTTCATAAATTGACATGCATGACGCTAGATAATCTCTATCAATCATGTGATGATGTAAAATTTGCCAGCTTGCTAAAAGTCACAGATTTGAACAATCCTGACAACTTTTTAAAGATCGGTGTAAATGGGGAGTTGTGTAGAAGTATGCGGAGTTGAGATACCTATGTACTACTATGCCAGGGTTGAGTCCGAGAAACCAGGAAGGAACAACAGGAAGCGAGTATCAAGTGTTAAGAGGGAAGACTTTACCAAGATCGTTGAGTCTGTAACTGCTTCTGTGAAGCGCATTGCCTATTATCTTTCCTCAAAGATTACAGTAAGATTCCCTCTAGTCAAACTACTTGAATCCGTGTCTATTGTGATTCCTCGATATTGGAGTATCAATAATTCAAAGGATTATCAAAATAAGCTACTAACTTTGATAGATCATTTTTGTAAAACCAAAGAGTTAAATGGAGTAACTCCAAATGGAATTTTAGATGAATCTTGTTTGAGAGAACAATCGGTCTATTTTTCACAGACAAAGTGGGAACAATATAATATTATGCAGAACCCCCACGAAGATGGATCGACAACAAGGCTTTGGAAATATCTAGCTGAGAGTGAAATGTTGATTGATTCAATATCAGAATTTTTCAAGCTTGCTGATTTATGTCTGACCATGATATTGGGGTCTGTGGAGGATGAGAGAGTTTTCAGTGCTTTAGGGTTCCTAAAGTCAAAGCTAAGAAACAAACTAGACAAGAATTTGGAAAATTTCTTGAGGCTCTATACATCCAGGTACGAAGTTCATAATTTTCCTTACGATAGGGCACTAAAATTGTGGAGGAAGAAATGTCAGAGAAGAGGGCTGGGCAACATTTCAAACCAAAGTGGGAGTTCCAGAGACAATGACGTGACTTTCATTAACTCATGCACTGGTACTGGTAATGCTAGCATTGAAATTGAGTTAAGTGGAGGTATGCAGAGTGCAGAAAACATATCGAAGAACCAAGGACACTATGAAGTTGATGGCGATGAATCCAAGGATCACGATAATGAGATGATGTGGCAACTTGAACCTTTGTAGAAGTAGCAGGTCCTAGGTATTTATTAAACTTTTTGTTGTAGTCTACTATCAGTTTATGTATCTCATCATCATTCATCAATCATGTATCATATCATATTCCAATGTCAAAATTCAAAAACATGAATGTGGTTGATAATCTCATGAATTCTACTATTAATAATGGTTTTCTTTTGCATTATTCAGCTCATATGGTACAATTCTTAAAGTTTTTTTTTTTTTGAAAACATAGCAATTCATATGATACAATTCTTAGAAATAGAGATTCTCATTAATTTATTTACAAATATGACACAATGTAATAATTCATTCGTTAATAGTAGTAAGAAGTAGAACATAACTATGTGTGATTCTATTTGAAAAAGTGAATTGACAATGAATTATGACTCAATAGTCAATACCCAATTTAAATTTCATTACCCTTAGCAAATGACCCTGAATTCCCTTTTATAGAAGCAAGGGAGCAACAATAGCTTCAGGTCAAATTTCTTAATGTGAAGTCTCAAAATCAAAATCAGTAAGAGTCAAGATCAGTACACCATCTCTACAACTGTACATTCCTGCATTTGACAGGCCATTTTAGTAAATTAGCAATAACATTATAGCATCTTCTACATTGATCCTGTTAAAAAAACAAAGTTCAAACTTGTTACTTTTAACTCAATTCAAGCCAATAGATAAATAATATAGAGATGATTGAAACTGAAAGTACTTTCACATACTATTTTTTATTAGATGATTCTGCCAGTTTGTTTAATAAGCTCCATTCTACATCATTTGGAAGGTTAATATTTTTCAAGTTATAGTAGATGACCTGCAACCTCGTCAGCCATTCATACTTGTTAGACTGACTTGAAAGCAATGATCCTTCCAATGCTGCATTCAAATTTGTCAATCCTTCATGAGTTGTGTCCTCAGGAAGCTTGCCTAAATTAGTCCTCATTGTCTCCTCCAACCTTTTTTTGTAAGCTTCTCTTCCAACAAAATTCATTAATGACTTACTAGGACCAGGACTCGGCAAACCATGACCTATCATTTCAGTTATTGTTTGATTCATCTTGGCAAGCTTTATCTCAAATAAGGAAAGAGTTTCCTCTACTTCCTTTAGTTTCTGACATTTATGTAACACAGAGGTAGCTTTTATTGATGCAAGAGCGCAGTCATGAATTACCTTGCTTGCCAAACGCCTGTCACTAGTTGTGTTGATTTTATTCAAAATCTGTTTTGCAGTTTTCTCTCTATGACAAGTTTTTTTGTTCTTGTCAATGTGCTCTTTGAGCTTCCCAAAAACATCTCTAAGACTTTCATTCAATTCAAACCAATCACACAACCTATCACCAGTCACCTTTATTTTCCCCCAAAGGTCTTTTTTTATTTGCTTGACTGTATTTTTCATTTGGTCATTCAAGTTGTTTTCGTAAGTTTTAATTGTCTTATTTGCCTTATTTAGCTCTTCTCTCAATTCTGAAAACTAGTGTTCACTCTATTTTTTAATTTTCTCTGCTTCCTCTTCCCACTGGTTTGCTTTCTCTTCCCACTGTTTTTCTTTTACCCTCTCATCCTCCAATTATTTCTTTAATTTATTATTTACTTGTGCCCCACTGTCCACGCTTTTGTATAAATTTAATGAAGAGGTTTTTCATCCTCAAGATTTTTATTGCTCTCTTCGGATTTTTCCCTCACAAATTTCAGTTCTGCCTCCATATGTTCTTTCTGACCAATTGCTTCTTTAGAGGATGAATTTTTTATCCTTTTCTCTAATTCTTTGCACTTGTTATCTGATGCTTTCTCCTTTGCCTTTTCATTTGCCAGGTTTGCCTGTAAATTTTCTATTTTTCTCTGAATATTTCCATTCTCTCTCTCCAACTTCATCACTGAACTGTAGACAACTTGGTTGGTCATTTTTGACACATTTATCTTCTCCACATTTTAAATTTTCAAAAAATCGTGCTAACTTGAAATTCAAATGGATCTATCTGACTCTCTGGTGGATTGTTATCTCTAGCTGGGGGCATAGAAACCATGAACTCCATCATTTCTTTCTTTGGGTCATATGTGGGAAATAACCTATTCGATGCAGGTTCTTCATCATGAGCTGCGGCAACTACATCCATCTTCAATGTCTTAGTATTTTTTCTATTCATATTTTTTGTTTATTCAAAGTTAGTTACAAAATCATTGTAACAAAAATCAGGGTTTTCTGACACAATTGAATGTTTGAAAGGTGAAATAGAACTTGCAATGATGTACGAGCTTCCACCTGTGCTTCTAATAATTGCACCATGAGGATTAGTAATAGTAACAACCTGACCCATTACAAGTGTAGTATTTGGACTATTCAGAGGGTTTTGTCCTGAAGGTGCGGCAATTGTTGGACTCGCAGTCACAGACACCATTGGCATTGTTTCCATAACCTTTTTCTTCTTTACACTACCTTGATCTCTGGGATCCACTGATTTTGTGCTAGTTGTAATATCCTTTTCGGACCACTAGTACTACCCATGCCATCCCCACTAGTGGTAGTGGCACTTGATTCAGATTGAATCTGAGTGCTTGGCAAAGGTGGAACTGGATTTGAAGCTGGAACAAATGAAGGTGCAAGGGTATGAGACTAAGTAGTACCTTTTTTTTATGAACTTCCAATTACTGGTGCCCTACCACATTTTGTTAGAATAATAAGCAGAAAAATGCAAATATTGATACACGAAAGAGAACACAAAGACACAAAGATTTAACGTGGTTCACCCAATCCCTGGGCTACGTCCACCAACAGCGAGTCCAATATCTTTATTATTATCCATTAATTACAATCTGAAACCTACAACTCAATACCATCACAAGAAGCTACAAAAATCCCTCATACAATGAAATCTTGAAACCCTAAGCCCTTTTCACAAGCATATTTGACCTAACCTAATTAGGGAAAAAAATACTCTGACTAATAGAAAAACAATAGTTGACCCTTTACAATATTATTAAGTCATTGTTGGCATTGAGGGTCGCTGCCCCTTGACCCCGTCAGGGGCTCCGCCCCTTGACCCTGCCTAGGGTGCTACCCCAAGACCCCGAGCATGGGGCCCAAATAGATATGTCTTGGGGGGAAACCGCACCGAAAGAAACTGAGTCTGATTAGGCTCCACATACATAACACGTTTTGGTGGAGCGGGTGTGGAAATTGGATACAAACTCCCTTCTCCTGTGGGACCCAAACCACCCCTACCTGGAAAACCCATTTTTTCTACCATGTCTGCCCCTTTGCCATATTTTTCTTTTGTGGACAAACTAAATCCAGTAGCAATTGTCACAGAATCCTGCCCATCAAAATCAATATCTTGATCATCATAATCACTAGGATGTGCTTGACCAGGATGCTCCACATTCCACAAATCGCTAAATATTTCATCCTCATCTGGATCATAAAGATCTACAAAGGTCTTTGGCTCGCCGAGATTCTTCCTCATTTCCCAAAAATCTTTAATTTTGGTTGCACTCCAATTATCATCTTTACATTGAAGCGCTATTTTGTTTGAAATATCTTTTGTAGATGGTTGAGCAGCTTGCTGGTAGAAATTTTAGGATGTCTTGTGCTGCACTTTTCCTTTCTTCTTGTGCAATGCAATAATTTGTGATGACAATTCTTGTATTGAAATATTATTTTTAGCGGCGTATTTCTCCATCTCTTTTTTGACCTCGTCCCAGGACTCCATGTTTTAAAAAATTTCTATCAATGGCATACTCTCATGTTGACATTTTATTGCGGAGCTCCCATTCGCTCTAAGCTTTGTTCCAATTATGTTTAGTGGATCATACTGCCATTGACTGTCAACAACAAAGCGAAAAAATTGAAAAAAAATCCTCTACCGTCCTCTTCTCTCAAATGTGAACCCTCCCAATGAGAAAGGCAAGGAAGGAAATATCATTTTCTTTTGTTGACCATTAAACAGTGCATATGTGCTCTCCATCTACTGAACATATTCCAACGCAAATACCCTCTTTGTAACATGTATTGGAAGTTTGTAGGGTTCTACCACTGAACCGTAAAACCTTAACATAGTGTATTCTTCCATGAAGTACTAGTCAACCAATTGTATTTGACTTTCAAGATGAATGCAATCTCTACAAGACACAGACAATTTAGAAAATGGAGTGCCTACAATTTTATGATACATTGATGTCAAAAAGAAGTCTACAAAATTTTTATAGTTCCTTCTGTTATCACTCATCCTTATCTGAGGTGTCCATTCATATATTGCATTTTGGACCTGACTTTGAAGCTTGTTTGTCTAAAATATTGCACGATGCTTTGCTAAAAGAAGATAACACAAGTAGGTTGTGAACCTAAATGTCTTCTATGAACCTCTTTTAATCATTAGTAATTGTTCTTGCATTCAATGAACAGTGTGCTAAATAAATTATATTTTACAGGTTCTTTTTTCACAATGAATATGAAAAATCATTTCAATAATGCTGGCACCCACTTCTTTGTTACTATCCAATCCCAAACAAAATGCTAGCAAAGAAATAATATCCTGAACCCATTGCACAAAAATATCATAATCATAAGGAGGCTTATGATCTGGATCCATACTAGAACTGCTTGTTATTTCTCTGATATATGAATCTTTCTATTTTGCATCTATTTTTTCACAACTCTCTGCCATCTTTCCCAGGTTAATGTGCATGTTTGATTTTTGTGCTTCAAAATCTAGGTCCAATAGACTAGCAAATTCAGTGTTTGTTATCGACAAAATTTCCTCCTGAGTATTTTTATTGACAATGACTTTTCTATTTTCATCATAATTTTTGGTGCAGAGCATGACAATTTTTGGACAAGGGAATACTTGAGGTAACGCCATGCGTGCTGACCCAACAACCCTGCACAGTGCAATTTTATTTGTCTTTGCCTTTAACATGTTGTTAAATAGACAAAATTTTGAATCCTTCATTAGATCTTTCCACTTATTTTCAAGTGCATATCTAATTTCCACGATTCCCTTATTTCCATGGATAACAGGATAAAAAATATCATGGAATTCATCAGTGAAACCTGGTGTTTTAACCAGTTTGTGGAAGTCTACTATCTCTATTTCCTTTCTTTTCCCTTTACTCGTACTCTTGGTATTTGTTTTTCCCATCGTGGACCGTGGTATACTAGTATTACTATTTACATGTACAAAAATTCAAAAAATTCTAGATAGGTGACAACTACAATTTACAGGCGTGTTTGAAAATTCAACCCTAATTCTACGACTACAATCTAAACAGTAAACCTCTAGATTTTCAAAATGTAAAGGGCGAGACATGGGTGTTCAGGATTTTACCCAAAAATTCTATTTGTGCAGACTATGAGTGGGCAGAGAGCTGAGAGACTGTTGCATTCCTCAATCCTCAACCTAGAAGTCGTAACCCCTTTCTGAATCTCCAATACAGTATACTAGTAAGAACTGAAAATATAAAAATTTAGGTTAAAATTGTACAATAGTGAGTAGTACTGAATCGTCAATCGTGACTCGTCACTTGCTTTAACTTTTACTTTCGCTCATGTTAAATTTTATTGCTTCTCCATATATCTGAGGTCACTAGGACACATGTCACTTAATTGTTTGGTCTGCGGTCAAATTGAGCTTATTACTTATTAAATGTTAAGTTACTCTTTTACTCCAATTATGATTTTAATTAAACTTAGCTAAGTGTACACATGTCATGATTCCAGAATAGATTTGCATAAATGGGGTTTCTTTTCCCTTTCGGCCCAAAATACACCACACGTCGTTGATCTATGCTCATCCGATGGTCGTTGGTTTCTTTTAATCTTCCTTTATCTTTCAGTATTTTGGTCGTCATTGAATGACACCGTTTGAATGAGTGTACATGTGTCGTGATTTCAGAATAGGATTGCAAAAATTGTGATTTCTTTTCCCTTTTAGCCCGAAATACACCATACATCATTGATCTCTTCTCATCCAATGGTCACTGGCAGTCACTATCATTGTGGCAGGTCCCATTTATTTACTTTGAATTATATTTATCGGATGACACCAATTGTGTGAGTGGTCACGTGTCGTCCGATTCGTCCAATTGAATGAGTGTACATGTGTCATGATTTCAGAATAGGATTGAAAAAATGGGATTTCTTTTCCCTTTTGGCCCGAAATACATCGTACATTGATTTGTGCTCATCCAACGGTCACTAGAAATACAGTTACACGTAACACCATACGCAAAAATTTCATTAAATTTAAATAAGATTAAATATTGAAACTGTCTAATATAAAAATAACTAATTAAAATATTCCAATCACAGATAACTGTCTAATTATTTATTAATTTATTACTAACCATAATTTATAAAATGCTTTAAACTTTTACAATTCTACATTCACAGTCGCACACATGACACATTGATATAATGATAATTACATTTGTCATTGACATGGAGAAATTAAGTTATTACTCTTAAATAAATCACACACATATGTTATACATTAAACATTGTTACATTTTTTGGTTCATATTATATATCACAGCTTCACACATCGATTTGGCAATGCGAATCTGCATATAATTTATTATTTATTATTTATCAAAAGTAAAGTCTTTAGATTTCTTTACAAAATTGCAATTAAACAATATTACGCAGACAATCTATTATCTCACACACTGGTATGTGTCTCGTTTCCGGAGGAAGATAGAAAAATTACAATAATTTTTAAGAGTCGAACATCAAAATTTTCATTAATTATTTCAAAAATTTACATCACTAATATTATAATATACTTTATAATTACTTTATAATTATAGAGTTTAATTTTAGACTATAGTCGCACCGTAAACCCTAAAAAATGGGAAGTATCCAAACAGTTACAAAATTTATTGCCACAAGGGCACTGGTTGATCATATAAGAAAAAAAAACAAAACAAAACGAAATGCGAAAACCCATTTCAAGAACATAAACACTAAGGGTCTTCATCTCCATCCCTGTCTGAGAAGAATTGTCTGTGGAGGATAATCTCCTCAAATTCATCGAGCCAGGTGTAGTCTGTCTCCTCGAAGTCGTTGAGGTGAAACCACTTCCGCAGGAAGTCCCTCCCCAGCCACGCCCACTTTTGATGTCGTGTCAGCTGCCTTTCATTAAGGTTCAGTAGGAAGGGTTGCCTTTCCACATTGCTGCCTCACTGGATAGGCTTTTCAACTTTATCAACCCGAGGGATACCCAACCCCGGTTCTACGAAGACGACTTGGACATCGTCCACCAAAAATTGATCCTTGAAAACATTTCGCAGCAGCATAAGCATGTCTACCTTCTCTCCTCTGAGGTTGAGAAGAGATTCCAAGAAGCAGGATGTAATGTATGTGCTGATGCGGTATCTCTTCTCGTTGCTAATGAACTCATGGTCGAGCACCATCAACACAACATTGTTAATGAAAGAGCCCACTTCCTTGCAAACGGAAGTGAGTACTTCGTCTGGTCTCCTGCCCAAAAAGGGATTTTGCTCATCATTGGATGTAGTTCTCAACCTAATTGGTGTGTCCATCTCTGCCTAAACTAAAAACCTAAATCTTCAAACTACACATAGAAAATTGAAATTCTACGAATCTACAGAATCACAGATCTAAAAACTTAAAACCAAAGGGCCGAGGCTGAAAGGCAAAAGAAAATTGAAATTAATGAAGCAAGCAAGACTGTCTATTAATAGCCCTATTCCATATCTTCCATATCTTTAGGTAAATCATTCCCATTAATGCAGGAGTGTGGGAAATTACTAATATAGTCAGTTGTCACTATACTAATAACTACAATTTGTACTAGTACAGTTTTGGAAACTGTGCAAATTGCCTGATGGCTAAAGAATGTCACTATCACTCTGACAAGACATTCATTTCTTGCAAGTTATCGTGCCAACCTTGCGACGTGTATCCATTTTGCAGAATTCTTGCAAAAATTGGTTTCTTTCGAGAAACTATGCCCGAGATAAAAATCTAACCATTGATCTACGATCAATCAACGGTCTCGATTAATACGTTTATAATTTAGGGTTCTAAACAAATAGTTTTAAGGTACATGTTGACAATATCAATGCTCATACTTGATAGTACAATGTACATACCACGTGTAGTTTCCAAATGTACATACCACTTGCAGTGTTCAGTGACGGCAGACAACTTCGCTACCAAAGAGGCGATATTAACTCGACGTGACTGAGAGTCCAAAAATAGTAATTATTAGATGTTTTATGAATTTCCATTTGGCATTTGCTAATTTTATATTTTAGTTTTACTTTAAAGTTTAAAGAATAACTACTTTAAAATTTCACAATTCGGTAGTTGCACAGTCACACATGTGACATGATACATGCAAAATGAAAAAGTTAGTAATATTAAGTTATTACTGTTAAATAAATAACATACTCTCATACATTAACAATTTAACATTTGTTTGGTTCATTTTAAATTTCACAAATTATAAAATCACATATGTCACACATACATATTTTACAATTAAATCCATAAAAACAAACTCAAATGAAGTTGCAAACTTTTCATTAATATTTTATATAAATTTACAATATTCAGAATTTCAGACTTGGAGACTTGAAGTCCCTACAAAACTTTAAAGATAAAACCTACTATAGTGAAAATTTCAAAATTTCAGGTGGAGGCCATAGGGACATAACACTAAGGATTTTCCCTCCATCTAAGTAGAACTTTTCAGAGATGACAAGCTCTATGAATTCATACAACCATCCATAGTCCACCAAGTCATCCAACAGAAACCATTTGTGAAGAAAATCCCTACCAATTTGTGCCCATTTCCTATGACACGTCAACTGCTGAACATTCAAGCTCAAAAGAAAAGGTTGAATGGCCACATATTTGTCTGACTCGAATAGCTTGCTTTAATCACTTACCCAAGGGATCCCCACCCCTAATTGTGCATAAACAACAACCTCAACAACGTCACCCAGGAATTCATGTTTGAATAGCTTCCTTAATAGAAGGAGAATATCCACCTTCTCTCCCCCGAGGTCCAAAAGAGATGCCAAAAAATGGGATGTAATGTCTGTGTTAACTCGGTACCTATTGACATTTTCCAAAAATTCACGGCCCAACACTATCCTCACAGCCTCATTTGTTAAGGCTCCAAACTCCTTAAAAATTGATTCAAGGGTTTGGTTTGAGACCGGGCCCACAAAGGCCTTCTGTTCCTCCGTAGATGTGGTTATCAAACAGATAGGAGTGTCCATCTTCAAAAAACAACTACCACAATATCTGAAATTATACAACCTAAAAAACCTAACCCAGAGGCAATCTTTCAAGCACTAGCAAAGGCAAACCCAAACCAAAGGAGAATTGAAGAAGAAGGAAGTGTAGATCATCTATAAATAGCCCTTAATTCTTTCTCTAACCTAATTAATTCATTTGTCCTTCAAAATTTTGTAGATCTTTCATATTAAAAGCACATTTGTTCATATTAAAAGAACAATTGTGCGAAATTACAAATAGCTAGATTTAGTGTCAGTGATAAAACATTTCTTTTATTAACAACAACTGTGATACATTATCAACCGTCCACCTAAAAAAATGTAAGACTTGATACATGTAAATAACGATGTCATTACATGATGTTGCATTAATTAGATAATAGTTATGGTGCAGGCCAATTTGATACGTGTCATCATTCCGGTGAATTCCTGGAGAACTCTATTTCCTTCAAGAAATTGGGCCAAAATTAAACTTTAGCCATTGATCTAGGATCATCAAACTGTTTCAAATAAGACATTTAACATTATAAAATTATGGATGTTACTGTTAGGTTGTGTGTCGATGTAACATTTTGTGCTTATGGATACCAACATGTGTTTAATCTGCAAACAAGTTATTAGTTGGCGTTGGCAACTTGGCCCACATGACGCATTGACAAGTCCCATCTTTTGAAAATTGCCAATAAAATATTTATTTTTCCCATACTTAACGATAGATTAGCCAAAAATATATATATTTTTTCAAAAGGCACATAAAATTCGCCACCACAAATATTTTTTTCCCTTCAACAAAAAATCATTCGCCTCATATATTATAATGTATTTAATTTAATAGAAAAAAATTCACCTCACACAATATATATTTTCCCCCACATTAATGTATTATTCGCCAGGATTTTATGGATTTTTCATTGGGTAGGGAAAAAATCGCCTTCGCCTTTATGTTATTTTCCTAATTTGGCAAAAAAATTTGCCATCATCAAGAAAATTTTTCCCCTAAATTAATGTACGATTCACCAGGATTTTACACTTTTTCCTAGGAGGGGGTTTCTTAAAGTTATCCCCGCTCCTGTGAGTTAGTACTATTTTCTCTTTGTAACAACCGTGCCATGTTCTTTCAAATACGTTCTCTACCAAGATCTTCAACATATGACTCGTCGCTTTGGTGAGATGTAGAAGCTTCATCATCGTGTTCTAGTGAAGTTCCTTATTCATTCCAAAGGATGGCAGTAGAGGGAATAAAGTTTTCCCTATCTTGGCTAAAAGTTTGAGTAGCTACAATATCTTCTTTAGATTCGCTACCACTAGAATTATCAGGAGACTGGTAAAAATAGGTTGCACATTAGAGAATCCCAATCCAGTCTTATCCTTAGATTTCCTTCCATTTGTGAGACTCAGAGGTTCAACAATACCATGTTTCATATTTCTCAAAGGATCATGACCTGGGTAACCCATCCTAGCTAGAAATTCATAGCCCTTTCCATATCTTTTGGGAGAGACTGTTGCATTAAGCACAACTTCCTTAGCTTCCTTTTATCTATAGATCTATTCTCTAATAGCTTGTTCTTCTTCTATATCTTCTAGGGGTACTGAGATTGGACAAAGGTCCCATAACATGTCATAGAAGAAGATGAAGGCTTCTTATCCTCTGAATTTTTTCCATAAGAATGAGGGAAGAATGGGAGTGTAGCAATGAAATCTAGTTGATATCCCCCCATTCCAATATTTATCATTTTTAACTTCTTCTCA
This sequence comes from Thuja plicata, assembly GCA_018584345.1. NCBI lineage: Eukaryota > Viridiplantae > Streptophyta > Pinopsida > Cupressales > Cupressaceae > Thuja > Thuja plicata. The sequence goes on along the minus strand of MU227633.1, from coordinate 163,262 downwards.
CAATCAACAAGAGTCATCTTAGTTTCATTAGCAGCTCTATTGTGTGGTACTAAGGATTCAATAGTAAGTGTATTGATAGACATAGAATTATCCCCTGGAATGGAAATCTCAGTACCATTGAAAGAAAACTTTATACACTCATGGTAGGTAGAGGGAACCACTTGCATATCATGGATCCATGGTCTCCCTAGCAATATGTTGTACACAAGGGGAATATCAAGAACTTGAAAGACCACATCTTTTTCTACTGGACCAACCCGAATAGGTAACACAATTAATCCTTTGGAAGACCTTTCAACTTCCTCATAGGCTTTACTAGTAATCTTATTCCTTGGATCAATGGTAATCTCTGACAATCCCAACTACTTAATAACACTGAAAGAACAAATATTTAACCCAACGCCATTATCTATCAACACGCATTTGACTCAGGTTCAATAGATTTGGTTTTCAATATGTATGGCAAGATTATGGGGATGACTTAAAGACTTGTCGTCTTCTTCAGAAAATGAAAGGTAATGTGGAGCAGCAATGTGATTAACCATGGTTTGAAATTGATCAGTATCAATGTCTTTGGGGACATTTATTGTTTGCAAATATTTCTCTAATATCTCCTTGTGTAGAGGTGATAATTCTAGCAACTCAAAGATTGAAATCTGGACTGGAGTACACTGAAGTTGACCTACTAGATTTTAGTTTGACTTACTGGAAGTAGAGGCTTTCTTGGAAGAGGATGCCACTTGCTTAGAATTATCTTTCTTGGAATAATTAGGACCTTTAAGCATAGCTTTGGGTTGACTCCTAGTGACAACATTTAGACTTTCCCTATGTGAAGGAGAGTGGATACCTCTAAGCATGATCATGTGGTTAGACTCATTGTAAGATTGGAATTGTGTGGAAGAACCAATAACTCTCAAGATAACTTTAGGCGCCTCATCAATATCTGAATCATAGTTGGGTCCATTAGGTCTCACCATGTTAATTTTTTCATTCATAGGTTCATGCATATTGATAACATTGCTACTGTTCGTATAAGTATAATTGATCTTATCTCCCTCATCTTTCTTTGATGTTTCTCCTTTGTCCTACTTAGGGAATGGTTCTTTAAAGGCCTTATGATCTGAATTCTCAACAAGACCATTCACTCCAAATTTCCCATCTTCAATAAGATCTTGAATGACATGTTTCATCTTTATGCAATTGTCAGTTTTCGGTCCTTTTTTTTTGTGATACTCACAATAATGATTGTCATCCCATCACTTAGGTTTCACCTCCGATTCGTACGGTTTAGCATATTTAGATAGTTTGATAATCTTGTTGGAAAGTAAAGTCTTAAGTATCACAACATATGCATCTCCCAAGGGAGTAAAATCATGTTTAGGCTTAGGTACCCATGAAGATTTAACCTTATTAGAATCATTCGATCTTGTTGCTTCTCGTTGTTTGGTTGTTATGATAGCACTAGCCAAGTTGAAAATGGGCTCTTTAGGCTTAGACTCATCAACAACACCATCATTGACCACATGCTTATTCTTATTCCAAGGCATATTCTTGTCTTTGTTATATCCATTACCATTTGTGGACTTGTCCTTGCTCAATGTGATTGCGCCCTTTTTGACCAAAACATCCTCTATTGGGAAAGCACTTTCAATCATATAATTAAAGGTGAAAAAGGATTGCTTTCTAAGATCATAATATAACTCAGGTATGAGGTTATTAACAAAGATATCAATCTCTAGTAGTTTTCGTGGGTACCTTGAGTGTAACTTTCTCCATCTTTGTAAGAATGTAACAAAAGGTTCAGGCATTGTCACACGGTGTTGAATAAATATTTGCACTAACTCATCAAAAGACTTTAGTGGAGGTGTTATTTTTGTGAACCACTCCATAGCTTGGCCATTTAGACTCTTAGGATAGAGTCTCATAAGATAAGTATCTTCATGCATAAATTCCATAATCAAAGCATAGAATTGTTGGACATGGTCATGTGGATCCCCATTTCCATCATACTTGTCATACTTAGGAAGCACAACATCTCTCGGAAAAGGCATCATGTATAGATTCTTGTCAAAAGGTAGAGCACATATGGATTCCATAGAAAATGATGACTTAGACTACTCCTTTTCCCTTTTTAAGTTTGACATTTCATTTTTCAAATTTTGTATTTCCTTGATGGAAATTTCCAAAGGTGAGGGTTCTCTTCTTTGAATAAATCCATCAACATCAAAGTCATGAGGGAGTTTCAGCCCTTTAGAAGCCAATTGCATGAAATATTGATCACCATTTTGTACCAATGCTTTTAACATTAGTCTTTTATAATAGTCATCTTGTTGAAAATCTAGGAGCTCTTCTTCAGTAATCTCATGCTTCACATTGTTTTGATGTTGAGAGTTAGACCTACAATGTGAAGATCTTGGAGGTGAATCAATTCCATTGTGTTGTGACTTTGGGGGAGATCTTAGAGGTGTATCATTCCCATGATCTCCAAGGAAATTGGTATTGAATTATTGAGCCAAACGAGTTGTTTGTTCCTCCATGTAAGCCTTTCTTTCTAACTCCATTTTTCTTAACCTTTGATTGTGTCCAAAGAGATCATTCAATTGCTTGTTATGTTCTTCTCTAGACATGGTGAGAGATAAACTATTTTCAGATCTTGATGAGGCAAGAGGTGTCTCGTAGGTACTATCAAAGGTGCTTCCAAAAGGATCAAACCAAACTTTGGTACTATCCCCCTCTTTGTCAAAGGTAACTTGAGGTTCCATGTCTTGATGATGCTAACGCCTAGTAGGAAAAGGTAATTCTTCAAAGCTAATTAGAGGTTTCTTTCCTTGATCAATCTGATATCTAGTTTTTACTAGCATGAATTAGAATGTAAAGAGCTAAATAATATGACACAAGACAACTTGATGTCCACCCTAGAAGAGCAAAGTGTTCACTTGTCAAAAAGTAAAAGAGAGTAACATAAGATCAAGATGACTTACCACAAAGTGCCCAAGCTGCGGGTAAGATCCCTTTGTACGACACTTGTGACTCAAGTCAAGAAATAACGTCAAAGCCAAGAAAGAGACAACCAAGAGAGATAGACAAGTGAATAATTTTACTAATCAATAATGTAACCAAGGTATCTAGGTGAACCTTTTTAGCTAAAAATAGTCCCTAACCCACCAGTCTCAAACCAAGGGATAAAAAATAGTCAAGTATAAGCTTTCTAAACCAGCTAAGAGAAAATTGAAGACCAAACCCACTCGAATCAAAAACTATACTACTGATCTCAATAAACTAGATGAAAATCATGCGATATTTCTTACTACTGCATGCGAGATTGATACAACAAACATAAAAGACCAATTTTTTGACTCAAAAACCTTGTTTCGATCAATTAGCAATTTGTGAAAGTAAGCAATTTCAATTGTAACAACAAGTTTGAAGTTTATAATCAAGTTTTAAAAGAAAATGTGACGCATAGAGTAGTCTTCAAAAAATCAAGCAAGGGACAAAGCAACCTTGCATGATACAAGCATTTGTGAGGTCTCAACAAAAAAATCCTATGAATAGTATTGTCATGTGTATGTTCAAATAATTTCCATGGGTCTTAACATGATCGAAGACACATCAAACATAAGCTACCTATGGACACTTTGGCTTAGTATCAAAATTTTTTCCCACACTTGATATTCCTTCGCCTCACACAAAAGTGATGTTGGCTTTTTCCAAGACTATGCACGTTGAGATTTTGAAAAGAGGCTCAATGCTCGAATCACATAGGCTCCCTCATGCCACACTCATGCTTTAGAACACCCTTGGGGATACATATGGTGAGTGTAAAAACTTTAGGTGATCTGGGTAATCCACTTGGATCGATCCTTTCACAAATATTATGATACTTTAGAAGGTGAGTCGGTTAGCTTCTATCTAAAAGTGTCTAGTAAGGACATCCGTTCATGACTATCCCTAGTAGTTTTGCAAGAAAAATTGAGGCCTATAGCTGTAAAAACACTCTAAATGCATAGGCTTGGAAGCAATATTGAGACCTCTCAGCCCTATACAAGATGAATGTACTCCCCTTGTATTCTTGTAAACAAGATTGAGACAAAGATGGCCCTACAAGCACCTAGTCAAATGTAGTCTTGCTTAGCAAGATTGAGGCAAATAGGCCCTACACATGAAGAGGAATTAGGAATAGAAAATATCCAATTCTTCCCTCTCTTTATATTGAAGGAAGCTTTTGATTATAGTGGGGCGGAGTAACCGAGTTTTCTTGTTCCCCACTTGGGTCATTCCCAAAAGATTTCTCTCTTGGCAGGCCCTCTAAAGGCAAATGCAAGAAAAGTAAATGGATAGCTATTGGAGGTAAAGATTTATGATTTTCCATAAGGAAAAGAGAATAATCCTACTCCATAGTGTCTCCCAAACACATCAAGCACATTTTCATTTACCCAATATTCATTTCTATGCGATGAATCAAGTAGGTCTAGATTTCTGATTATCTCTAAAGAGATAAGAGCATACTCTCATACTACTCAACTAACCAAAAGAAATCAACCTTCCTAATTAAGTTAGGTTCCTAAAAAAATGGATAACCAAAGACACAATATTTTTTTGTATCTCCAAGGAAACCTGCAAAATAAATGACGTGAGTAGTATTAGATTTTTCAAGTCTTCAACAACGTCCTGCAAAGCAAATGGATTAGTAGTCTTAATGTTTTTGTCTTAGCCAAACTTTCTACAAAATCACTGTTAGAAGAAAAACAAAAATATCAAAACCCTAAAATAAAACCTAATGAGAAACCCTAGAATGCAAGATGCAATGAAATGAAGTTGGAAATAAAGTGCAAGCTCTTCACATTTTTTTTTGCCTTTGACCTAGTCAACAAGATCTGATTTATTTGCTATACTTTTGGCCCCAAAAATAGAAATGCAAAGAAGAGACCCCTACTAAAAATCTAAGAGATTTCCAAAAATGTAAAAATTTTAGCAATATTTTCTGATTTGTGCCCTAGGGACCCTATTTATCAAAATAGATCAGTTTTCAAAGATCAAATTTTTAAGCCATTATTGTTCATCATAACCAAAAACACAAAGAACATACCCCCTGTAGAATTTCTAGAGCTTTCCAAAAATGTAAAATTTTCTGAAAATATGCTAGTTTGCGACCAAAAATGAATTTTCATGAAAAATCATAAAAAAATTATAATTCGCAGAAAAATGATCCAAAAAATCTATTTTTCAAACTGAGACACATTTGAACCATCCTTAACCTATAGTAAAAATTTTAGACCCAAACTGAGATATGATCAAATCTTTCAAAAAACCCTAGGTTTTGTCTTCAACTCAACTTGCACAAGGGTTAGCATTGAAAAAATTCAATAAAACAACCATGTAAAGATTAGACAATCTGAAAATGTGAATAAAAAGAAATAAAATCAGAGGCATGAGCCCCACGGTCGGCGCCAAAAATGTGTCATCAAAATGACACACTTCTATAAACCATTACACTTGAGAATCCATGAATAAGTAAGTCTCAAAAAGCGGCTTATAGCTTCCTATCTATGACATGCAAGAATATAAGATAATGTGAATGATGGCTCTCAAATGAACCATAAGAAAAAAGACCCTTGCAAGGTGCACCATAGAATAGAAGATTCAAATGATGATGAAAATGAGAGATAATCTAAGATGAAATGCAATAACTAAGTTATAATGAAAATGTAAGAAAAAGGAAAGAAAAGCTAATCTAGCAAGATTACAATACCTCTTAGTTAAGCTATGTGATTTAAGCTAAATACAACAAGGAAATACTAATCTAGAATTCAAGAGTGCTCAAGAATGCTCTAAAAATGCAAGTAAACAAAGCAATAGCATAACAATAACACGAGTGAGTAATCTATCATCCTTTTTCGAGAGTGAGGAGAGAGCCTCCTTTCAAAGAGCAATGAACGATAGAGATTAAGAGGCAAAATACAAGGGTGGAGAAAAATTCTCATTTTGACTTTGGTACACAGGATTATCAAGAGGAAAAATCAATGGACATGGTTAAGAGGCAAAAAGAGGTGTGGAAGAGATTAAGAGGCAAAAGGAGATTCCACTCATCTTGGAAAGTGTGCATTCAATGTGTAGACAAAAAGTCTTTTTCTTTTTGTTTTAAATTAAGAAATTCCTTTTTCATGTGCACACATAGGATAAGGTGGATTTTATTATTTAATTAAAATATTTTTCATTTAATTAAAAGGAATCTCGTTCTCTTAATTAAATAAAGCTTAGGATAAAGTGGTCAAACTTTAGGATATAATCAAATAAATGATTAAGTGGTGATTTGATCAAGAAAATAAGAGATTAAATAAATATGAAAATTTGATTAAGCACAAGATGTAGTCTAGTATTTAAATTTTAATGTTTAAAAAGGGGCTCATAGTATACTAGACCATTTTTGGGTGATTACATGAGGTTTTTCAACTTTAAATTTGTGTCATAGATCTTATAACTCCTGCCTGTGAAAGATTTAATTAAACACCATCGATAGACAAGTTGGTGCTAATTTACAAATATTGATTTGGTTATTTTGGTTGCTAAAAAAAAGGGTCAGTTATAAACAACGATAATCAAACCCTTCAACCAATCATGTTAAGTGAAAAAATTGCGCTACCAAGTCACCAAAAGTTTACAGCAAAAAGACACTTTGGACATTGTTGAAAACATGTCTTTTATAATAATATGCACTTGTCACCACAATGAATGATGTTGAAAACACAACACATTTTATGACAGTATGCGCAGTAAATACTATTGACAACACAGTGGGTTTTCTAACACAACACTTCACATCCTTCATTACTGCTTGAAGACCTCAAGACCCCAACATTGCATCCTATCACCAAATTTCCATGAATACTTGAATCACATGAACACAACAAATTTGCAACTTGTCATCATGGTGCCATGAACATCATTGAAACACACAAACACTACCCAAGGCTTATCACATTGAAACAACACTCTGATACAACACCTTTTGACATCAATGCCAAATATGTCAAAGCCAAAAAAAATGTCATTGAAAACAACCTTAGGCCATCTGCCCTCTTCCATTTTCTCAATTCATTTTAAATATTTTATGACTCTCACCATAGCAATTCCTTCAAAAGGAGCAAACCAAACTTCTTTCAACATGAATCGTAAGGACTGGACTTTAATTTTGAACATGAATCATTCAAACATTTTTAGATTTTTTTTAAATTTCCTTTCGATGCAGGTCAAAGGTACTACTAGCTCATAATTCACAACCATAGAGTGCAACCGGAACCATTAAAGCCCCAAAAAGAGTTTGTGTAGTTTTCCTATCCCATAGTTATGCCTCTCTACATCTATTTTGAAAAGCATAAAACATTTTTTCAACCTACCAAATTTAACTTTTTTTTGCAACCTTCCCAACTTAAACTTTTGTTGAAGTCAATTCCAAGGTATTTATTATTTTCCACTTATTCAAGAGTACTACCTTCAAAGTAAAACTTTGCTAGGAAGATTTTTTTCTGTTAGAGATAACCATCACTACTGTCTTGCTAATATTAACTTGCATCCCCGTCGTTATACAAAAATGCTTAAGGGAAAGTAAGTGATATTGCAAGCTAAGAGTGGACTTAGAAATCAAAATAAGGTCATTCGTGTACAAAAGAAGCCTTATCAAAAACTTGCCCAAATGAACACCATCACCACCTTGTAAGTTTAACCACTCTTCAATTTTTTCAATATATAAACCAAAAAAGGGTGGGGGACAAAGGGCACCCTTGTTTGATCCCTTACCATGTTAGAATTTATAGAATTCAACCACCAAGATCTTGTTACAAAAGTAAAGATTGGAGACAAAACTCATAATGATTTGAAAGATAAAATATTCATTCAGAAACTTTCAAAGATGCTACTTGAAGTTATAATTTTGGCTTTAACCTCCTCATACATCCTATGAAAAACTGACCTAAGATGCATAGGAACTCCAAGTTCATCTATTCTTTGCCAAAGCTTATCTCTAGGGATCGTGTCAAATCCTTTTTGAAATCTACAAATTAGCAAAAGGTTTTCTCTTTTTTCTCCCAAATATTTCAATGATGTGCCTCAAAGGTTTACCATGATCAACTATGGAGTGCTTAGGTCTGAAACCAACTTGCCCTTTAGCATGTTTATCTCTTTCTTCCACCCACTTTTTAATTCTAGTTTCTAGCATACTTTCAAATAACTTTGCAAACAAAGGATTTAACATAATGGTCTTATGATTGAAAGTATTATTGATGGCACCACTCTTTAAAAGAGGAATTGCAAGGCGAGTTGTTCAATCTAAAGAGAACCCTTGCTGAATGATGATAAAAAAAATTGTAATGTGAGGTGCAAGAATTTTCATACCCCACTTTAGATACTATGCTTGAAGATCAACCAATTATTTTTCTTTTCCAACTTGAATAAAAAGGTTCCCCCCCACCCACCTTAAGCTCTTAGGAAAAAAAATTTAATAACAAAACACTTCCTTCAAATTTCCTTCTAACAATTTTCTTTTAGAAATTTTTGCTGAACTTAGTATCCCTCCAAAAGTAGTTTAGCCACCTTTTACAAGGGCAACTCTCCATCCAAAATGTATGGATGTCTATATGTCACGCATGCAAAATTTAAAAAGATACGATTTGTAATATTTCTGCCATATATTATTAGCAATATCAAAAGCACTCAATAGATTACTACCAAGTATACTTATATTTAAGAAATCTATGTAAAATATGTGGAGATGTCAAATTTGAAAATATCTAATATTCATAAAAAAAAAGAATAGAGAGCTCGATGATAAAAGTTTGTAGTTGAATGATTCAATAGATGCTATAGTCTTTGCACAACACAAATGAAAAGAATCCATAAATCAATGGTTTTACATTTTGCTATATAATTTTGGTAAAGCAAACCCGTGTTTGGAATTTTAACCATGCACTAATAAACTATAAGCTACAACAACATTTGTAAAATATTTGGGGTTATCCTACAATGCAACGGTAGTTGCAACGTAGTATTAATATTGTGATCATGGTTCGAATCTCACTAGTAAGGGGTTAATGTCTCGGCATGTTCTTGGGGATGGGCCCCCTCATTGTGGCCCTATTGGTACAAGGTCCAGTATCAGCTACATTGAACAACATCAATGTGTTGTGACAAAGGTGTATGAAGGATCTCAATGGAAAGAGGGATGAATTTGAAGCATATAGGAATGTTGGATTTGGATTGAGAGATGGAGTCCAATAGTTGTTGTAAAGATGAGACATTTTGTAACAAATGGTTAATGGTATCTTCAGTGAATTAGTTGGATTGAGAAAAATTTTATGGGGATCGAGGATTGGAAGATGTACCATTTTGGTATGTCGGTAGTGGAGATGAATGGGAAACAAATGAGAGGCTTCTTGAAAGTGGAACATAAGCATATCGACGTATTTTCCCTACTACTAACATGTGTACATTAGAATTTCGTGTAGAAGTAGTCATGATGGAAGATGCATATATAGGGAAATTAGGAAGAGATATAGGAATAGGAATGAGCATCTCAACATAATTTGGAGGATTTGAATATCAAAGAACCTTGGAACAACTAGTCACTTTCTGTATCGTCTTAAAATGGAAGCACTTCCATGTTAAGAGCATTTAGCCCTCCTTAGGGGATGTATTTGACCTCCATTACATCATCCCCCTATTTCTGCATCATCTCCCCCTGATCTGCTCCTCCTTATACCACTTTCGGGAGTGATTTCTGCACTCTGGGTTGCAGGACTCTGTTTCTGGGATGCAGGGACAGGGTCGACCTTCTGGGACTAGGTCGACCTCGAATCTGCCCTAGGACAGGGTCAACCTTGACCCTTTCCTAGGATAGGTCTGACCTCGACCCTGTCCCAGGGTCCCAAACCCAGAATCCCACAGATTCCCGAATGTTGGTCTTTGCAAAAAGTTCTCTCCAGCTTTCAGGTCGGCTATTTTGGGTTTCGAATTGGTTGATTCCTAAATTATATTTAATATAGGTCCTCTCCTAGGGGTAAAGGATTAAATTATGATTTAATTATCCTATGTAGTCCTCCTTAGAAGATTGTGCCCTAATTTCATATAAAAAGAAGCTCTCTCCTCTCATTTTCTCTAAGTCTTCCAAGTGCAAAAAAGATCTAGCCAGGATTTTGTTCAAGCATCCATTGTTCTACATGTTTTCAAGCTCTCAAGGTGTTAAAGTCTTCTTCTCAAGCATTCAAGTTCTCCATTGAAGATCAAGGATTCAAGCTTTCAAGCCTTTGAAGGGACTAGGTGCAAACATTCAAGATTCATCACTCAAATCCTAGATCTAGCCATCATGGTGGTATGATCTTCCTTCAAGATCCTTTGTGCCTCTTCAAGACTCTTTCATCATCCTCAAAACTCTTTCAAGGTGGATTCCAAGCATACAATCATGGAGGTTTATGGTTTCTAAAGTCTGTGCTTTCATATTTACATATTTGCTACATTTGAATTACAATTGCATATCTATTCCATATCATAGCTTCACTATTAGATTCAATTCTACTACTTGTTAGCTTTCCATACTTTATTGATTTCAAGGTTAGTTCCTAAATTGGGGTTTGACTAAGGAAAACCCCTCCCCCCAAAAAAAAAAACATTTTTCTTGTAGGTACAGGTTCGGGACTGTAAATCCGAGGCCAGATCTGGATACCCTTTTCGGATTTCTGTCGGACTGTGCAAACAGGGACACTTTCGGAGTTGAGCAGATCGAGTTGGAAAAAGTGTTATAGGGTTGACCTTTTTCATAAGACAACATTGGAATGGAAAAATATTTCTGGGTTTTGTCCGTCTCTCTATTCCGGTTCAGTATCAACTGTTGGCATCTCCAGAAATAGTCTACAGATCTCAGAAAACATCAATCTTTGATATGCCACTTTGGAAGGTTGGTACTTTCTCCTATTCTTTTCAATTACTATCATTAATCATATTAATCAATCAATTTATAGAATTTAGGATCCCCTTTCTTGGTCTCTTTCCAAATATTGGATTCATTTGTGTATTAACCCTTTGGGGTTGATCAAAATTGGATCTCCTATTTGTGT
>MU227633.1:128007-145280 GCA_018584345.1 Thuja plicata | reverse complement strand
TCATAAATTTGGTCGCGAGATAAATGACCGGCAATAAACTACCAGTGGTCACGTGACCAAATTTGGTCATTTATCTATAATTTTTGGTAGTTTATTTGGTCATATATTGTTGTTTTTGTACTAGTGAGAGGAGATTGTCTGCACAAGGTAAAGACCAGTCAACAAGACTGTTGCGCGAGGAAGGGACAATAAAAAATAGCAATGCTACTAACAATACAAAATATAATGTTGTTCTAAGATCTCAGAAAACAAGACAAAGTGAATGGGTTGAGAGAGGTGTTGCGCAAATGTGTGGTGCAATGCAATAACCAGAGGAAGAATATAAGGCAAAATAATATATAATCAACAATTCTCAACAAAATATAATGTTGATCCCTTAAAATGATGAGAATGAATATTCCAAAGGAGATTAAACTAACAGAGACATCAATATTAGTAAATATTAATAAAATAATAGAGATTGAGATCAAAGAAATATATATTAAACTTGCAGAGATATATAAAATGTTAGATATACAAATATTAGCAAAGTGAATGCAGGGAACAATGTTAAAATGCTGAATATATAAATCTGAATATACAAAATAAAAATTCCTTGCGGTTGCCTGACAAAGGGTATGTTAAATCTTTAAAAACTTGAAAAGTAGATAAAAACACCTAGATCTGGCGGCAAGCCATCTAGAAAAGGTTAGATTTAAAAGAAATAATGAAGTAAGATGTTAGATTTGCAAAAAATAATGAAGTAAAACCTGCAACAGAACGGTTAAATAACAAAAATGCTTTCTCCTTCACAACTGAAATATCCTTCAAATTTTCCTACATGCAACACTCAACAAACAAGGATTAAACCTGCTCTGATACCATGTTAGGAATTATAAAAAAGAAGTAGAGCAAATGAAAGAATCCAAGTGTGAGTGCATGAAAGGGATTTACCAAATTCACCAAGAGAGATAGAGAGGAATTGCTACAAAGTATCAAGCCAAAAGATCACCAAAAAGCTCCAAGAACAAAGACAAGAACACAAGGATTTGAAAGGGGGAAAACAAGAAAAACCCCTTGTGAAGAATATTAATATGGCACAAGGCCTAAAGAATGAGAGCAATAAGCTCAATACAATATTGAGAGCAAGATAAGAATGCGAGGAGAATTGAGAAAGAAGAGAAGATTATTAGACAAGTGTGTGAGAGACATCTCTTAAATAGAGATGAGTGGAGGAGTTTGCATGGAATTCTCATCTTCTATGCATGCCACATTCACATTATGTGTGTGTGCCAAATGTGAGATTCCTCTTAAGGAGGAATATCTAATTTTCTTATTAAAGGAGTTACAAAATTGTCACATGTCCTCCTACTTGGACTAGAGGACAAATACAAATAAGGATACCTTGGTTTATCCTTTAATTACATATTTTCAACCAAGGAAAGATTAAATTCTAACATATATTGACATAATGATTGTTTTCTAGAAAAGTCACATTCATTAGAATTATTACAACAACATTTGTAAAATATTTGGGGTTGATCTCACAATGCAACAATTGTTGCAACCCAATATTAATATTGTGATCATGGTTTGAATCTAATTGGCGAGGTGTTAATGTCTTGACATGTTCTTGGGGATGGGGCCCCTCGCTATTGCACCACTGGTACAAGGTCCAATAAAAAGCGGTCACTGATCAAAAAATGCATTTGGAAAATATTATGAAAATTAAAATTCTCCAATCATTTGTCTGATGATATTTCACTTATTTAACCATTCATGCACTTGTAATAACTCTCAAACAACATTTATAAAATATTATCAAAATTGAATTTAGTCATACATACAATGTGTAAGTAGTTTGTAAAAAATGTCAAATAATGTTCTAAAAAAAGCACTTAGTTGACCATTTATTCACTGATAATAACTCTTCATTTTCACTATCATCAATAAGAGCTTGAACTTTAGTGTGCATGTAACAACCTGAATGATGGCAAGGCCAACTGTACTGTGAATCTGATTGAATAATTGAGCTTAAAAGTAGCAAGTAACCATTCCTCAAGTCAACCCATGTGATAACTTATTTCCAATTATCCCTTGAGGAATCTTATGAACTTCATATTGAGCTCATAGAATAGGATGTATTTTTTTATGGTCATTATTGGCTTGATGTCAACCTACCAAATGCATCTAGCAAGGTAAAGATCTCAAAAGTCGTGGTATAGAGTGATTGACCAATAATAAAAATATGCAATCTCAATTTGTAGATTATAAAATTTTACATCTAAGCTCATTTTCACCTTGGATCCATAGAGGAAGTTAAAATATAGAGGATAATTGTCAAACTTTCTTTGACTCGTCTTTGGTCTATTTTTCGTAGTTATGTTGACCATCTTTTCTCTCAACCAATAGCGAACACTCAATTCCTCTATACAAACAAGCACATCGTATGGAAGATAGCAATAATAATTTGAAAATTGGGTGGTCTAGTTTGACAACTATTCAAGAATACCATTTTAAGATCATCATCCAAATTCAATTCTAATAACAACAGTACAAAGGGGCATAGCACTTCAATCGTCATTAAGATTGGCATGTGCATTGACAATACATAAATCTTAGATAAGCACGACAATAAATTGTCAACCAGACTTTTGCAATCTTGGAAGAAAAATATAACAAGGACTTTTAATAAAAGAACACAGAGACAAGAAAACTTCAAAAATGAAAAATCACAGTTATGAAACTAACTCCATAAGCTTTCCCAAGATCTAAAAACAAAACAAGAACTTAACTTCCTTTGGCATGTATTAGTAATGATTCTCTAAATACTAAAGTGAATATCCCATAATAAAATTGTTGAGTGTGTGATAGAATTAAGCATTTCTATTAAGAGAATGCTAGAGCATGTTATTCATTACATCGTACATATAGGTGTTGCATCATGCATATTTTTCATTGTTGCATTTGATAATTGTACAAATGCTCAAGAATCTCATGCATATTCTTATTCATAATTGAGCACATGTTTGCAAATGCATTCTTAATTTAAGTTCACTTATTTGAGCTTTAATTGAGCTTAGTTTCGTCTAGTTTGACTCTAGTTTTCTTTTCCACCTTCAGTTAGCTCTTTCTCTATTTCTAGTGTTGTTTTCTATAAAAACAATTCATTGTGCATTTTAATCGCATTAAGTAATCTTTGCTTTTGAGAAATATTACAATTATTTTCTTGTTTCTCTCCTTATGGAAGATGTTCTTGTTGTGATGTTTGACCTTGTAGATGCTTGTGTTGCAAAATTCAACATAGTATTAGAGTGTGGATTCAGTAAATCTCTTCTCAAGTTTTGAGGGTTTCTTTTATTATAAACGTTATAGACTCACTAGATCTACCTTTTTTGTGGATCTAGAAGTGCATAGCTTTTAAGAACCTACATATTAGCCTCGTATTGGAAAAAAATAATTTTTGGATTCTTTCACAACCGCAGAGAAACCATGTTGCTCTCAGTTTTCCAAGATTCGTCAAATTTTGTGAGAAACCAAAAAAGAAAAAAAGAAACTAAAAATAGCACAAAAAAAATACTTTTTTAAGTTTATATTGTTTTGTGTGTCCTTTTTTACTGATCTTTAATTTTTAATACTTGATAAATACTAATATAAGTTTATCTTTGACGTAGAGAAAGAAGGGTCTATAAATGCACGTCCATTTACTACTATGTCTCCATGGTAGTTTGTAATGATTTAAGGGATTCCATTTTCATTGGTAAATGTTTTAGCTCACCACATTTTTGTCGCAACTGTAATAGTGGTTAAGTGGAACAACTTCTAATACTTTATAATAGTCTTCCCTCTTATGCATATGGGTTATTATACTTTTGAGATTGATTATTATGTCCATTACATGGAATGTAATATTTAATTTCCACATAAATGAAATATATTTAAGTATAGGTACAACCCCTAATGACATTTTTTAAAAAAAATCTTTGTTGCTTATGACTTAAGTGCCCAATAGAGTAGGCACAACTCAACATTTATAAAGGGTCAAATAACATCATTCAAACATCATAGACCCTTGTTATCTTTCGGAGAAGTTTCAGATGTTCATATTGTTCATGATTCAATCTTATAAATTGGGGAACGAATCTAAAGAAAACCTAATGGATAAATTGTCAAATAATCATGTCCTACATGTCTACACATCGATACTATGTATGAAATAATAAATGTCATTTCTAATGGGATATAATACTATTTTTGTATATTTGTTGATGTGCAAGGTGTTTCATCAACCTAATATGGGTCTTATGTAGCTAGTTTATCTTGACCCAGTTATGGATCATCTGAATTTGGGGAATACTTGTTGAATGTTTACAACCATATCACATCTTAATTGGTTCAAAAATGTATTAAGGACACCTCTAGGAATCCCCTCATATGTATGACTTGAAGCTAAAGTGCAAGAGAGAACACCCACTATCATTCATTAGCATTCAAACTTCTATAGAACATTGGTGAACACTTGTTTTACTTTCACGATTAAATCCCTAACCATCAAGATCGAAAATGTTCTAGGATTGTGGACTCATGGTTTTGAGAACTAACATGACAGTGTTGTTTTTGTAGATAAATCTCGTTGGCATAAGTTGATGTGATGACGACTTCAAAGTGTTAGCTAGTTTGAAATAATAATGAAGCTTTGTTAGTGGGTTGAACTAGAAGTATTTTATTGCTTTGAAGGTTGGTTATACTTCAAGGATGTTGTCTTTTAAAAGAGTTGGCAATTTTTCTATTTACAAAAATAAGCTTTATTTTTGTTGTATTTTGTTGAATATTATTGTTTAAAGAATGAATCTTGATTCTACAACAGTTGGTTATATAGGTATACATATTTTTCTTCATATCTTTTGAGGCACATCAATTAATAGTACCTCAGTGTTTTTTCCTAAATGATTGCTTGGTATGCACTTAGAATTGGTCTAGGATTTAGTATTGGTGTGAATTTAGTTTTGATTTAGGATTTAGAGTTTATGGCAAATTGCATGGTAGAGATATTTATTTTTCATTATGGCTTAACTTCATCATATGGTATCAAAATTCAGCAAAAAATATCATTAGAAAGCTAGTTCTCCACACTTTCAAGTGGTATAGGTATTTTACTAAGATTTATTGACAGTGGATTTTATCAAATGTAGAAGTTAAATGCTCATTTTCAAATTTCAAACTCATCTCTATTGGTCAATTCTTCTATTTTTAATGATTTTTGTGGCATTGGAAAGGTCTTCCAAAGTTCTACATAGCTATGCATGTATTTTTTTCCAAATTTTACCACTCGTATTTTTTATTTAGTTTATCATTCTTCACATTTTAATTTATTATTACACACTTTGACACTCTAAAAGTTTGGATTGTGTGAGATGACATTTTTCGAGTTGGTATTTATGTATTTTCAAGTATGTTGTCTTTTTTAGGCATTGTGGACATCTTGCATTGCATTATTTCATTCTAGAAGCAAAGAGATAAAGTAGCACTCCAATATATGTTTTTGACGATTTTACACATTGTATTGTGTCATTTACACTTATGACATATTCTAAAGCATCGTGTGTGTGTGTGTGTGTGTGTGTGTGTGTGTGTGTGTCTTGGTTCACACGCCCTTTTTAATTGCAAATACTATCTGACAGTTACACAATTTAAGTGGTCCCATAATCTCTCTCCATTATCAATATTTTGGGAATAGGGGTGCGGTTCACATTTTTCGTGTGAATGCTTCCTTGATTTTACTTTGTTGGGAACTATATATCTAGCATTTGTCCACATGTACTAGGTAAATATAACGAATAGTTATGGATTTTGTTGAGATGAAGCATTTCCCATATAAACAATCTTGCATTCTTATTTTTTGGAGGTGACCTTCCATCCTCAGTTGATTAATTTCTTTGGAATATTGGTATCTACATTTTTTTGTTCTGATTTTTCCTTGTGTTTGTTTAATGTTAGGGTCACTTGCATAAATTCAAATGTCATCTATATCTTTGACAGTCAAATATTTGTCTTTGTCATTTGATCGTTGTTCAAATAGTTTCCTTAAGAGTACTATGCAAATTTTTGTCTTCTTTATCTTGGTCTTCATCCTAGTGTCAAAGGAAGTAAAGCATTTTCAGCACTATAACAATCATTTGTTGATAGTTATCTATAACTTCTTCATGTTCCAGCGGTGTTCTTCATATTCCTATACTTTTTTGGGTCATTTTTTTGAAGGCTTCTTAGTCCACTTATATTTTGCACTTTTAGAGGAGTTTTTATCCATGAATTTTTCTCCTTTTCTTTGCTTATGATAGATGTTTTTTATTTGTACATGGGTATCTCATCATGCCTTTATTGTCAAGACCCATCTTTTGCATTTCATACATTCAAATCAGAAGTTTCAGCCACTCCCTAAGTTGCAATTAAATGGGATGTTAGAGTTAAAAATGTTTTTGCTTAATTAATTGTTTAATTAGTTCCATTTATCACTCTAATACTTAAATTTACTTAGGTCATGTGCTTTTTTGTCTCAAGTCATAGGGTAAAGATACATTTCATGATCTCTCATCTTCACCTAGGATTTCTTGTGTTTTTTGGCTTTTATAAGGATTCTTTGTATTATTCACATAATTGTGAGGTTTCATTAATCCACACACACAATGATTAATTATTTTGTAATCAATCAGTTCTAGACGTCTATAGCTTTGCTTCTCTTTTTTCTATGATGGGTGTTTGATTGCGAGTGATCCTTGGGAGTTCTGCATTCAAAAATAAACTCCAAAAAATACCATTAAAGATGTTCAAGTGAAATCATCAAGGGTAGGTCTTCGAGAAGCAAGATTAACATAAAATCAAAGAGTGTTTGAGACATAAGTGTTTGCTAAAGTAAAATAAAAACCTAACTCAAAAAAGGACATGGAAATTGAACACAACAGTCTTATGAAGAATGAGAACTAATATATTTCTAATCTTAAATCAAGGAAGAAACCCATCAATTGCAAATGAGTATACAAGGTTAATTATTAAAAAATTGGTACTCTCAACAAGTAAAAAGTTAGGTTGGTCGCAAAAGGGTTCTCATAGAGAAAGGGCGTTGATTATAAAGAGAGCTTTAATCCTACAACATAGATGAGCACCATCCAATTGATTCAAGCCACTGTAATTCAATTTGGTTAAATGATCCATAAAATCGACATAAAAAGTGCCTTCCTCAATAGATATTTAAAGTATTAAGAATACATGACTAGACCAGAAGGTTTTAAGTTGCAATAAAGGAGCACCTTGTATGTAGAATGAAGAACACTTTTAATGATTTGAAGCAAGTACCTAGGGCATAGTACATCAAAATTCACTAGTATTTCATTAAACAAGAATTTGAATGGACTCATTCAAATGCCAACCTATAGGTGAAAAAGTGTGGATAATAAAACATTCTTCTCATCATATATACAGATGATATAATTATTATAATAAATAAGGCAAGTGTTGAACAAATCAAATATGATATTGTTGACATTTTTTACATGACCAATTTGTACATGCTATGTTATTTTCTAGGTGTAGAATCATGACAAACAAGTGGCAATTTTTTTATATCTCAACCCAAATATGCCAAGAGTTTTGCTTTACAAATTCATGATGACATATTGCAAAAAAAAATCAAAACTTATGGAGAAAGGACCACAAAAATCAACCAAAGTTGACTTAAAGGTAGTTAATGAGTCAACTTAAGTCAACTTACTGGCAACTAGTGTGCAACCTTACATATGTTGTAGTCACTATACTGGATTTAAACCCAGTTGTGAGTTTTATTTCTAGATTCCTGACAACACCAAATGCGGAACATTGGGCTGCAACGAAGTGGGTGTTGAGACATGTGAAAGACAATTGACTTTGGCATCCTATGTAGAAAAAAACATCTTAGATTGTTTGGGTTTACAAATACAAACTCGGCAAGTTCTGTTAACAACAAAACACCCACTTTTGGATATGTTTTCAACCCTGGCACCCAACCAATGGACTAGCCAAAAATAATATATAGTAGCCCTCTTCTTAATTGAAATAGAATATTGAGAAACAATTAAAGTAGAGTGAGGTAGTATGGTTCAAAAGGATGCTTTCAGACATGATGTCTCAAGCAAATCTTTCACCCTTGTCTAACAATCAAGGGGTGCTCAAACTTGCCAAGAATTTGATCTTCCATAAGCATACTAAACACATGGAACTAGATTGTTATTCATTAGTCAACTTGAAGAGTTGCCTCCTCTTCTTGAGTTTCCTCCACAATTCATCTGGTAAATGTTTCTACACTACATGAAACACACTTACACAGAGGGGGTAAATTAGTATAATAACATTTTTTTTTCAATTTATAAATTTAGAATCTTAAACAATAATAAAACATCCACACTAGTAAGATCTCGTAAATTGAAATATAAGACATACGTGATCTTACGTGAAAACCCTTACAAGAGAAAACCATGGCAAAATATTACTTTTATAAAAAGAAATTACTTCATAGACATCAACACATGTAACTAGATTGTTATTTATTAGTCAACTTGAAGAGTTACTTCCTCTTCTTGAGTTTCCTCCACAATTCATTTGGAAACGTTTCTACACTACATGAAACACACTTACACAGAGGGGGTGAATTAGTATAATAACATTTTTTTCAATTTATAAATTTAGAATCTTAAACAATAACAAAACATCCACACAAGTAAGATCTAGTAAATTAAAATATAAGACATACATGATCTTACATGAAAACCCTTACAAGAGAAAACCATGGCAAAATATTGCTTTTATCAGAAAACTTTACTTCATCTTCAACCTCTGAACTTGTGAAATAGAAGGCACCAATGTTTAAGAACAAAGTAATTATAATGTTGTTGGATCTAACCTAGATGCTTTCAAAGACTTCAACAAAAATCTACCCACACCACACAATTTTTCCTTGAAATTCTGCTCTCAAACCTTCACTTAGATCTGCAATGAAGTCTTCAAATATATGCTCACAAATCTTAAATATATTCACAAAATGCCTTAATGAATCTTGCATGAATTCACCATAGAAGCTTCATAAACATGAGACAAATTAATCTCATAAATTCTGCTCACATAAACCTGCTCTTTTCTGCTAAAAATATGCTCCTAGAATGGGAATGATATGGTGTTTAAACGATCCACAACCACCCTCTATTTAAACATCAAGAGGCACTTTCAACAGATAGGGGAAAAGCACCAGTACCCACACACCCTAACTTCACGCATGTGTAGAGACTAAACTATACGTCACATTTTGACGATATTTTTTTTGCTTGTCTTCATATGTGAGTTGACATCTAAAAATATTTCTTGGCTTCTGGGTATTAAGGAAACTCCCTGTAAAGACTGTCAAGCATGAAAGGGTCAAAAAGTGATCATTTCAAAGTGCCACCCAAAACCCACTCAAAGATGCACCAATAACCGTTTACTCAAAATCGTCAGCAACTGTGAACAAATGTCTCAGTAGTCAATGCACAAATATCCAAATAGTGGTGCACAAAAGGACTAATTACCAACCAAAAAAGATAAAAAAATGACCAGCTATTGATATATTTGTTATCATTTTTGGGGCTCCTTTAAAATTAGTAATTGGGGGGTCAAGTGTGCATATAGTGTGCGGTTATTGGAACACGGTTGATTACTGGTGCTCTTCTCCTAGTCATATCCCTTCAACATGGTCAGTCAAGGGAGGAAATAATAGTTATTTAATTAGAATTTATTTCCAAAATGGGAGCCATGACTCGTGAGGTCAGCCCAACAATTAATAAACCCTTTTTTTATTAATTTTCCTGCCCAACAGTGGGCACTTGAACCAACGAAGGCCAGCCATATAGTGGGGGGCACCAAAAAATAAATAGTTATTTTAAAGTCCCATTCACCAATAAGGAGACCAGCCTTCAATAGGGCGAGTATATATTCTTTCTTAGTTTAATTGCTTGCCTAAGGCAGTTGGCCCGAACAGCAAGTATTACATATATTAATCTTATTTGCTTGCTTCAAAGGGGGTTGCCACAATTACCTTTGAAATCAATGACAATTAAATCCAACACACTGCTGATGATAGAATTCCAAAAAATAACGGCATAAAACTCTTGACTGCTGCTGGATCATGTGGAGGCACTCTTTTTTCCTACTCCCATCAGTCGACCTTGAAAAGAGGCTACCTTGTCCCCAACAATGTCTAGATAGCTACGAGATGAACTGGGAAACCTGCAAGACTGTAGTTAAGTTTGAATTAAGGAATTACAATTTGTGAATTAGAGTTTTTGTGGTGGATTAAGAAATAATGTGATTGGTTCTGTTTCTGCAAGCTGTGATAAGCCAGGGGCCATATATCAGGATCCTCACTTCATTGGAGATGGCATCATATTCTATTTTCTTGGTAAGAAAAAGCATGACTTGGACCTGCACATCAATCACCAACTCTTACTCAGCCAAAAAGGTCTTCAAATGGAACGATTCCCTCAACCAGCTAGCTAGCTATAAAAGGAAAGGGAAAGTTATCATCTCCTCTTGGGCAGGAAACATTTACAAAACGCTACCACAGCAGAATATTTTTTAGATGAGACGAACCAAAACCAATCTCCGTACAGCTGCTGCTTCAACCAATTCACGGTAAATGAAAAATTGATCTAAAAATATTGGGTATTTTGGGCACATTTAATTTGAATATCTGTACTAAATGCAAACGAAATTTTTGTTTTCACGGACGTAGAGATTTCAAAAATAGAAGTCCCCCAGATCATGGCAAGTGACTTACCTCAAGATTCTGCACAAATTGTGCCCTGCTGTCAACAATGCTGATGAAAAAAAAAGAGCAGAGTTTGCAGGAATTTTTACGAAACCCTACCACAGCAGAATTCATTTTACACGAGATGAACCAAAACCAATCTCAGTACAGCCGCTGCTTCAATCAATTCACAATAAACCGAAAGTGGATCTAAAAATTGGGGTTTTACAGCTAGCGAAGATTGCATGATTGAAATCCGATTTGATATGGAGATCTGTATTAAATGCAAGTCAAAATTCTATTTTCAGGCATGAGGAAATGAATGTTCCGAGTGGCCAGAGATAACCATCAAGTCACTATAAACGACAACCACAAAATACCATGAAATTGTCTAGTGGCACCTTGTTTCCAGCGTGAGACATGTTTTTGGCTTGAACACCATCCATAATATAGCCTACCAGCTAATAATTACTATTAGGATAAGATACAACATTGCCTTAAAGAACTGAAACATGGGGTGTGCTAACTTCCCATAATCTACAGATCAAAACCATGATAGATGACATTCATCTTTAAGGGCCCAAGTATGCTCCTTCGAGGATTTCTTAAAATTCAACCCAAATATTCTGTTGCTTGTTTTCTTTGAAATTTCCCACAAGTTACAGCTTTCACAGGCTACTTTCCATTGAAAGGAGCACAGGGAGACAGAATTTAAAAAATATCCTTGACAATATAATGAATAAACAATGTCAGAGCTAAGCGATCAATATTACCCATTATTTAACAAGGTGATTGTAAACAGGAGTCAGATGTGGCAGATTCAGAAACATTGTTCTAGTCACCATTGCAGGGAATCTCAGGAGTTTTCTGTTTCAGTGCATCCAATTCACCGTTTTGTTCATTGGTTTCTGATTTCTCATCAACATCCATGTTAGCATCAATCATCTCTTCATCTGTAATGGCGATGTCAACTATTTTGGCAACTTCGGCAGTATTTGAAGCTTCAGCGGCATTGGCAACTTCAGTGGTATTAGGTACTTCATTGGTAATGGCAGCAGTGTCGTGACTTCCATTTTGCTTGGGACCATTCTCGTATGAACTGGAGAGAGGTAATGATGGATATGGATCACTACTCACTGGCAGGGTGGATGTCACCAGCAAAATCTGTAGAAGCAAACCAGCACTTAAATAGTATCACCAAGAACTAAGAAGCAATGCAGACTTACAACTACTCAAATGTTCAAACCACTTAATATGGCTTAAAACACGCACTTATCAAGTTCAGACAGAAACAAATGTAAAAGCAACATAATGAATTAAAACCCCCACAGATATAGCAGTAGACTATTTTTACCTCTGGCATCCCAAAACTCGTTATACATAAAAGCATCTAGCATTACCAAATGAGAACTATGATTTGCATGCATGTAAATGATCTGATCCTTTACTCGTAACTACAGTAACAAACTTATTTTGCAGATCTGTCTAAAAGATCAGATATTAATTGGGCATATTCCAAACCCACACCGAATTTCCTGCATAGTGTGATGATTAATATAGGTGATGCAGGTGGTAGTTATGTTTACCCAAGTATTGCCCTGCCTTCATTGATAGATGCTATCAAATATGAGAGTTCAACAAACAATGTCAGACTGCTAGAGACAGTAGTCTCAAGCACAAAACTTGCACTGCAAGTTTGGTACTGTTGAGAGCAGCTCACAGGAAATGTTGTATGTTACATTTTATCCTCCTGACAACATCTAATCACTCGGAAAGCAATTGTCAGTTCCTGATAGCAGCAAATAGTTTATTACATTGTTTCCATCTACTGGGCAACGACATAACACATTGAAAATCTCAACAATATATAATTTGTAATAGGAGGTAATAAGCATTCAACTGGTCAAAGCAGTAAAATTTTGCAAACTTTTCTGTAAGGAGTAAAAATTCTGAGAAGAATAAAATACACTTCTGTAAGGAGTCTGGGTGAGACTGTAACTGTGATCTTCATGTCTGAGTTATCATAGTATCTACTACAACCATCTCTGCATCTGCTTCAGACATTTTGTGTATGGGCATACTTCTATTGATTGTTAAGAGTTAATAGTTGATTAAGTCTACGAGCAGTTTTCAAATTTTGTGCATCCAGACTACAAAGAGATAAGTATTTTATGAATTTTTTTTTCAGCACTGGGGT
Source organism: Thuja plicata (assembly GCA_018584345.1). Lineage (NCBI taxonomy): Eukaryota > Viridiplantae > Streptophyta > Pinopsida > Cupressales > Cupressaceae > Thuja > Thuja plicata. The sequence continues at coordinate 132,300 of MU227633.1, read as the reverse complement.
GTTTGTTTATTTTAGCATTGATCACTATATATCTATTTATCATAGGTTGATTTTATTTATCTCTCTTGATTACAGGACGCATCAAGAAGCAATGAGATGATGAGACATTCATTAACATGGGGACGTTCTTTGTAGTCATGGGACTGAATTTATGATACATATCTTCATTAAAAGAGGAAGATCATATACAGGAAATGATATTTAGAGGAAGTCTTTTCAGCTTCAGAGGGAGGTTACGTGATGGAGGGAGATGTCTATTTCTTTGCAAACTTATGTGGCAGTGTAACTGCTAAAGCTCCTTGTTTGGTCACATTGGAATCAGCTATCTTATTGTGGTGACCAATGCTGTCCCTGCTGAGAGGGAGTCTCTGTTAAAAGAGAATCTCAGCCATTCTTATACATGCTATTTGTTGAAGTACAGCTCAACATCTATGATGGAGATCGATGTAATATTGGCTTGCACTATTTTATTTCTGTATTTTCCTTCAATCAATCTATTTTGGATTATATGTATATGAGTGAGAAGGCATATCGATGGATAGACATGTCTCCACATATGTGGAGACATGTCTCTCCACCAATACATCTCTTCATTAAACATTGCAAACATTACACATAATCGGTAATTTGTTAAACATAAAGATGACTATTTATTCCACATAGAATAAATTAATATAATGATTTATGATTTACTATCCAAATATAATTATGTATGTATGTATGATAAAATATGTAATAATAATAATAAACTCAATTATTATTATTATGTATATTCATATATATATATATATATATATATATAAAACTCATAAGTCATTCTATCGATTGAGATTATCATCCATGATTATGTTTATCTGACCGAAGCTATAAACATCAACACTATTAATGAGTTCTTCTCTGCGAGAGAAGTTCAAGTTGAAATCCCTTGTTAATGAGTTCTTCTAGTAGGCATGGTGGATTCACCCTCTGCGAGTAGGCATGGTGGAAAATGCATTCTTCTCTGGGAGAAGTCTGAGGTGAAAGCCCTCGTTCCACCCTCTGCGAGTAGGCATGGTGGAAATGTGTTCTTCTCTGGGAGAAGTCTGAGCTATGTGTGCCTGCCATACTAAAGATGTCACTCTTGCTAAGAGGGAGTGTTGAAGATTGTAGCTGCGATAGAGATCTTTATCTCTGATTTTGCTATATGTTGAAATTGGGACAATACCTTTGTATTGCGTCATATCTAGAGAATATATTTACGATGATATTTCCGTCATTTTAAGTAAGCACAATGTGGCATTCAATGTGTGCTAGGTCTCACACTCTAAATATTTGACATTTTATTATATGAAGAAACATGGGACATGCGAAGAGTCATGCAGTTGGAAATACGAAGAGACTTGTTTTTGGAAATTGAAGAGACCTTCGGTTGTGATATGAAGAGTCTCTCAATTCTATATATATATATATATATATATATATATATATATATATATATATGTGATTGCTTTGTGTGTAGGTATTGCATCAAGTTGAAAGCATTGTACTTGAAATTCTATTATTAATAAAAGAGATATTTTTCCGATGTGGCTGGGTTTTTCCCTCTAGTTGGAGGGTTTTCCAAGGATAAACTCGTTGTGTATTTTGTACCTATTTTGTTCTACTTTTGTCTATTGCTGTTTATCATTATTTCTGGGCTAAACGTTAACATCATAGACCAAAAAACAAGATCAGCCTCTCAATATATATGAAATTCAAGTTTCAATACAAATAAAAATTATAAATCATAAATCTCATCTACAACTGAAGCTAAAATCTTCTTTACTTTCATTCCTACTATGAGTTAGTGCCAATATACTCCATTTCAAATAAGAAAAAATAATGTGTAATATGCTTATATATTTTTAAAGGAGCCAAGAGACCATAATGTATGCTGAAGCCTGAAACTGTTGATTCAGAGATAAATAGAATGTGGTATGTCAAAATTATACAAATTTTCAAAATTTTGTTCATATTGTAAGTTTAAGTGACCCGTGGCCTTGAATTTTCCTAGTTATAATTGTCATAGATAGATCCTTGAAGCAAACTTCTTCCCAGTTTTGATCCGGAAACTACTGTTCCCAAAATTCAAGCTTACAGAACATTTAATTGAAATTTTGTTCATATCACAACTTCTGACGACTTGCAGGCTTGAATTTTCACAATTATAACAAAGAAAATTCAAGTCTGCAAGTCATTTAACAGAAATTGTTCATGGACCTACAGACTTTAACTATATCTGTGAAAATCTTTTGAAGTTTTCAAGACTTTTGAAGTTTCACTATAGAAAGGAATCAAAAGATATTAAACTGTGAAAATTACAGGTTGCATGGAAGGAATCCAGCAAACATTATGAAAAATTCTTTATATTATTAAAAGTTTCGAAAGTGACTGTGCTGGTCATTTTGAAGTTACATAGATTATATATTTGCATTTCCTACAATTTTTGGAATACAATCGTTTATAGGTGACTCTGCTGGTCATTTTAAAAACACGCACAGATTACATTTTCTACAATTTTCAAAATATAGTCATTTGAAAGTGACCGATGAAGTTTTCAGATTTTTGGAATAAGTTGATCCAAAGAAAACCTACATATTTGCATGCCTTCGTCGCTAACTGTCGTCACCCAAAATGCCAAAAAAAAGCCTATGTACTCATGCTCAAAATGCAACTCACATTAAGTTTTCAACTTTAGGCAAGTAGAATGATTTTATTTTTATCTCATTTGATGAGTTATTGCACAAAAAACACCACGAACTTTCGAAAATAAAAAATCCAGTAGCAAGTCTTTTGATAAGTTAGTCGTCACAAGTTTTGACTCACAAGTTTTGCATCTATCTCCGTATACAAGACCAGAGGGAAAATGTTCCTGCTGTAAGTAAGAGATGATGTAATCATGGGATGAGAAGAGAACAAAACGAGCACATCTGGAGCCATAAGAAGAAGAAACATCACCAAAGCTATCTAAGAATCTCATGCAGCCTCTAGAAGATCTAAGCACAAATGAGGAAGATGCGCACCAAGATTTAGCTCCAACCTTTTCTTTGAAGTTAATGATAAAATGCTTTGCTATGTGTTTTCTACGCCAGTTGCTTGGGGATAAGCTCAAAATACTTTTCTTTGGGCATCAAGGATGTTATCATTGCTACACAAGCACTCAGCACTCAACCAGAACTAAACCTATGTTCTTGACAGAAATATAAGATGATTTTAAGGAAACAGTCCCATCTGAGCTCACGGTTTTCAATGCAAAAAAAATTGAAACACTGAATTGATCAAAGTGAAAAGAACCGATAAAGCTAAAATCTGTATGAGCTCTGTTTATATATATGATTATCACTTAGGCAGCTTTGTCTGTCCAGGCAATTATTGTTCAAAGACAAAGCTCTCTACAGTAGCAGCAGCCAAGTCTATGTTGGAACAGTATTGTCTTAACTTATTGCTTTCTTTCTGAAATTATGGTCAAATTGATGGGATTTGTCAAGGGCTAATGTTATTCCTCAACCAAAAAGTTATTTAGCCAAAAGAAGAACCATCATATCTAATCAGCTTGCATATTTTTGTAATAGAGAAAACAAAAACTAAAATGAAAATAAAATGTTAAAAATCTCGGTAGGATCTTGCAAGACATCTGGAAATTGAATTTATAGAAGATCATATGTTGGCCATTATTTCCAACTTAACAGCATATAAATCAATTAAGGATGACAAAATTTATGACTGTATGTTTATCATGAATACACAGATTCTCAATGCTGGGTAAGGTTGATCCAATGCAATTGTATAAGACAGAAATACAGCCCTGAAAGACACAAAACAATATCATCATTTGCAGCAAAACATATAGTGATGAAGGAAATAGACATCCATCTTTGCTGTGGATCATACACAGATGTTCACAGCAACTAGTAAATCCCTATCATGATGGCATAAATTTAGACAGGCACCATATGCATTGAGAGTTGATACATAACAGTGATTCATGATACATCGTAGTGATTCAGACTTCAAAAAGCTTCACACACTGGTGACTCATCCAATGAACAGCAGCATGTACTTGTAATAGTTGGGGAAATCACCATTGAAAGGGCAAATTTTACAGAATTTGACAGGTACACCTCTGTTATATGATGAGATAATTTTGATTGTTAAGATTTTCAGATTAATGCAAGGAAAAGAACAATCTATAGATGGCTTTTAAAATTGAAACAAGATAATATAGAAACTACAAACAAGGTGGAAAGATGGTACCCGATTTGTTCACCAATTTGC
>MU227633.1:82559-104654 GCA_018584345.1 Thuja plicata | reverse complement strand
AATTAAATTTGACTAGGCCAAATAACCTCAGGATCCCCTTTGAAGTCCTGGTTAGCCCTCGGGACCGTGAAAGAATGGGCTAACGACTAATCAAATCATGTCTGGCTCAAGAAGGGGACATTACAATAGATCTCGTTTTAGCAATATAGCAAAGAAGCTTGATAGATTTTTCTTCAAAGGTAATTTAGGATCCTTCCAAAGAAACCTTAAAGCATTAATTCTACCTAATGGGGGTTCTAATCATTTCCCTGTGGTTTTGGAAATTGAAGGGGAGACAAAACCAAGTGTTCCTTAAAGCTTGAAAAAATGTGGCTGCAAGATCTAGGTTTCTTAGACTCAGTGGAAAAGTGGTGGAAGGAAGTACAGATTGTTGGCTCTAAGATGTACTGCTTTAACACAAGATTGAAAAGGGTCAAACAAAAAATCCTTAATGGAATCACGATCAATTCAACGACATATTTAAGGAAAAAGAATTGGTGGAAGAAGAGATCAATATCTTGAACGAAGAAGCGATGAGATATGGTATGGATCAAAAAAAATATCTCAAGGAGAAAGAATCGCTAAACAAACATGAGGACTTACTTTTGAAAGAGGAGACATCCTGGAAGATAAAATTCAGAGAATTATAGCTAGCTGAAGGGGATAGGAACACAAAAAAAATTCACAATAGCACCAAATATAGAAGAACGCTAAATAAAATCTCGAGCATTAGGAAATCTGATGGTGAGGTGTCCACCGATCTGCTTACAATCTCCTCAGAAATAGTTTATTATTTTGAAAATCTGCTAAATGATTTTGGTAGTTCAAATTTAATATCCCAACAAGAACTGACAATTAATAATCCAAAGGTCGTTACTAAAGATCATAACAATATTCTAAATCAGAAATTCTCCCTTTCGAAAGTTGAGATACCATTAAACCAACTACATCCGAACAAAGCACCTGGTCTGGATGGTTTCTCAGGTTGCTTTACCAAAAGTGTTGGCACTTCATTGGCCCTGATATGACAGATGCCTTAGAAAGTATGAGGAACTCGGGCAATATATTGAGTGAAATAAATAATACATTTATAACTTAGATTCCTAAGAAAGAGAATGCTGAGAGTCCAGAGGACTATAGACCCATTTCATTGTGTAACACTATATATAAAATATTTACCAAATTATTAGCTAACAGAATTAAACCTCTATTACCCTTGCTTATATTTGAGGAACAAACGGGGATTGTTCCTAGTAGATCAATTTTTGATGGTGTCATAATCATTTAGGAAGCTATTCACTCTATTCAGAATAACTTGGAACCGAGTATGTTGATGATACTTGACATCAAAAAAGCCTATGCTAAAGTTAATTGGAGAATTTTATGTAGATGTTTGGATGCATTTGGTTTCTCCAAACAATGGATAAACCTGTTATTTAGAGATTTAGCTACATTTCCAGTCCTAAATTTTCAGTTTTGATCAATGGGACTCCAGAAGGATACATTAGATCATCTAGGGGCCCCAGACAAGGAGATCCCTTATCTCCTTTCCTATATACTATTATGGCAGAATCGTTAGGAAGGTTTATCACACATGCTCAATTTCAGAATTTAATTAATGGGGTTAAGATTACGAAAGACATCCCTAATACTACACATCAGCAATTTGCTGATGATAACATACTAGCAGGTAAAGGTACTAAGTAGGAAGCTAGGAAATTTAATGACATCTTGAGTAAATACTCCAAAGCCTCTGGTGAAGAAGTTAATAGAGAAATCTGGAAATTTCTTCTTCCATATGGATGAAAGAAAAGAAGCTGCAATCTATAAAATTATAGGATTCAAAAAGGATCCTTCCCCAGTATATATTTAGGAATTCCTTTAGACAAAGGTACTAAAACCAATAAGCTTTGGAAACTGCTTGAGAAGAAATTGGACAAGAGATTGGATAGTTGGAAAGGGAAATGTCTCAGAATTGTAGGTAAATCCACCATGTTAAAATCAGTTCTAGCAGCTTTACCAACTTACCAAATGTCATGTCTTTCTTTGTCAAAAGAGATAAAAAAATAACCTAGAGAAGAAAATGCAAACTTTCTTCTGGCAAGGTACTTTAGACAAAAAGAAAATGGCTCTAATAAGTTGGGAGAAGTTATGTAGGCCCAAAGAGTTTGGGGTGTTGGTTTCAAAAATTGAAAAAGACAAACTAAGGCTCTTGGGGCTAAACTTGTCTAGAAAATGTATAAAGACTCAAACTGCAAATGGGCAAGAATACTTCAGAAGAAATATTTATACAATGACTCTCCAGAAGGTCTCTTCAGGACTGTAAACCCACCAAAGGGGTCTAGGATATGAAACTTTATCCTAGAGTGCAAGGAGATAATTAGAGATTATCTTACTTGGGATATTCAGGAAGGGTATAATGCTTTGTTTTGGACTAATTCATGGGGTGGCCATACTCCTACTAAAGAGAATCCTAATCTGAGTAATATCAGAAGGTATCTTGAAGAACACTGGGGTCATCTGGCTAGAGACTATATTGAACCTTTACATATCGAGCCCTCTTTGGGATGGAAATGGAAATCCTTTGAAGATTTGCCTGTACCTAGGAATGAAATAACAAAATTGCAAAGGTTATTAGCTTCTAGGGACATTACCCCAAAACATGGATCTAACAGATTGATCCGGATGGGCTTCAAGACTGGAGAGTACAACACCAAGGATGGATATGCAACCTTAGTTAAGCAAGAACAGTGGAGTAAAACAGAACTACCAATTCATATGTGTTGCGATAAAGCATGCCTCCCAAAAGATGGCATGTTTTAGTGGGCAGCTATGCAAGGTTAAATCCTAACTGCAAACTGGTTTAAGAAACTAGGATTTGAAGGACCCTCCAAGTGCGTTTGTGTGAAGCAAATGAGGAATCTGCAGATCACCTGCTAGTAAAATGTTCCTTCTCCTATTCTTGTTGGCAATGGTTATGCAAGAAATTGGATTGGTCCTCAGCCATACCCAATACTTTGAAGGATACTCTCATAGGCTAGCCAGATATTTGCTCCAATAGCCTCTTCAAATGTCTATGGAAGGCAGCCCTCTCCATTTTGACCTAGGAATTATGGATAGAAAGGAATAGATGTATCTTTCAAGAGAAAAGTATGGATCAAGCCAGTTTGTTGAATAAGATAGAAGCATCCATTGTAGAAACAGTGAACAGTAGAATTAGGAATGGGAATTCAGATGGAGCAAAGTTCACCGCATGGGACAGTAAAATTAGAAAGAATTGGTTCGGTTTGATCATTCCCCCAAACTACAATCACAATGTTAAGGATAAGCAATAAAAAAGAGAGCAAAATGTCAATGGTCAGCACCAACATATGGTTGGTACAAACTAAATTTCGATGGCGCCTCCAGGGGTAACCCATGGGTGGCGGGTATTGGATGTATCATACATAATTGGAAGGGGGATATTTGTGCTAAACTTGCTAAACCTCTGCGATTGGTAACCAACAACATTGCAGAGATTGATGCTCTTATAGAAGGTTTGTTGCTCTGCAATAAACTCCATCTAAAAAAGATTGCCATTTAAGGAGATTCTCGAATCATTATAAACGCTTTAAGAATGGGTAAGATGTTAATATTTTCCAGATTTAACAAGGAATGTACAAACTATAGAGATCTTTCAATTAAACTAAGCACAGGAAATAACATAGGCACAAGAGTGAATAAGATAGTACCCGGAAATTGAAGATGTAAACTCAGATCTGCAACTAGTTATCTTCAAGTTTGCCTTCACAAGTACTTGTATTTGAAGCAGCCAATGAGACTAAAAATCGTTACTGATTATGGCTTAACAATCTGTTGTAGAATTGAACTTCTTATGCCCAATATATAATGTTGATCTGCTCTCCCTTTTATATTCTCAATCTGCCCTATGAGTGTAGCTTGTTAGGCTGACAATTTCACAAGTAGGGTAAATCGATTATCATTAACATAATTTGCCTAAGCAAATTTGCTTCAGCACCTAGACAAATTTTGCTTCAGCACCTTGCGATTTTGCAAGCCTTCTTCACACAAATTCGCTGAGGTTATTTTTGCACTAGTTCGACTATTACAAACAAGATCGCCACCTTTAAGAATCAATTTTTGGAGTAGAGGACAATCGCTATAACTATCCAACACTTGGATAAATTCGATCAACATGTAGAAATTCGCTCTTTAGATGTTCGAAGTTGTTGCTCTATGTTGGCTAAATATTTTGCAAGTCACTAAGACTACAACTTGCAAAATGTGTAATTTAGGCAGCAGTGTGTGACATTACTCTCTCCTCTTAGCAATAGGGGAGGCTCCCTTCTTACCGCAGGTGGCTTCAAGTAGAGCTGAACTGTAACACATACAGTTCCCCTCGCAACGGTAATACCGGTGGCTCGATGATTGACTTAAGAACAATCGACCAAGACAACAGTGAATTTATCTAAAGATGAAATGATACAAGAGCTCAAAGTCTCTTGTCCTCACCCCAAATAAGTACTCTATTTATCTAATTTCCAATTTTGATGCCCAAAGTCTTCAGTCCTTGGAGTATTACAGCCACTACTCTCTATAGTAACCCCGATCACCTGAAGCACAAAGTCTTCAGAAAACTTGGATTAAAGATGCTCCAGTGAAATAGACAAGTTAACTATTCAATCTGAATCAAGGATTAACAAATGCCACATAAGAAAACATTCATCAATTTTCAAGACAACTCAAAGTTTGCCAATCTTTATTCCTTTTATTCAGATGCTCAACTCTCTTACAATGAAACACAAAGTCTTCAAAATATTAGAGCTTTGCCTATAATTTACTTGCACACAACAAAAGATCCCTATTTACAATGAACTTCCCTCCTTATATAGGAAAAGAGGAGAGGGAAAAGTGGAGAAGAAAGGGGAAACCCTTAACCACTTTGACTTATTCAATCCTTATCTCTAACTAACTAACTTTGAACTATTCAAAGCTTATCAACAACTAACTTTGACTTATTCAATGTTGCAGGACCTAATGTCCTTGCAACATGATTACATGAGACTACTTTACATATTATCGTGTAATTTGTCAAAGATTTTACACTTTAACAAAATGCATAATGAAATACTCTAAGTGTCTCACAAGACACGACATCTATTTGCATCATCCTCTGTCGGTCTTTATGCTGCTACAGGCTGCCCCATGGTTGATGTGTTCAGGTTTGGTGAAAGCACCTGGAACCGGAATATGAAACTGCATCTTTGATTGCTTTGCATCATAGTGGTGATTGCTAGGAAGCATCTTTGTGTCTTCATGTTTCAGTTTTGAAAGCATTCTATGCCTGCAATCATTTCACACTTTCCACCTTCTTGCCTCGCTCCTATGGTTGCTCCTACTTCATATGCCTCTGCAACTGTGGAATTTGTAATCCAGTCTTTGAAACTTAATCACATGTTGGGAAGAACACCATATGCCGAGGTGAGAAGAACCAAGTTTGAGGAAGATTACTTCTTTCATTTGCAACAGTATGGGGAGTACTTTGTTTCTGACAACACGAACCTTCATTTATTTGAGGTCATAAAAAGGACACAAAAAGGTGGGCTTTTTTGCCGGGTTTGCATGTTGAACATTATGAAAGAGGTGGGTTTTTCAATCCATAATGCATATTGGGAAGAACTTAGTATTTTGGAGGCATTGTACGTATGTGGACAACAAGCTTGGAGTTTTGATATATGGAAGGTGTATATGGGTAAGTGTTCAATACGCAAGGTGGGAGTTTTTAGAACTATTTGCAGCTCATGAATGGACATGCTATGTGCATGGTGGGCTTTTTGGAAGCATTTACACATTCTGGACAGCAAGTCCAAAGAGATGTGAAAAGCATTTTCACACATGAATATGTCATGCGCATGATAAACTTTCGTGAACACTTGCATATGAGGTCAAACAGTGAGGTTTTTTAGCTTCTTTGCATATGGGGCAGCACTTGCATATTTACATGCACTTTTGGGAAGATCACCATAAGAACGGGTTTTTTAATCCCGACTGCATATGAGAATAAATTGCATTCTCAAATGCAACTTAGAAAAGATGAGAGAAGAGAAGAGAGCATAGTACATACAAAACATAAAAAATGCAAACAAGAAAAAGAAAATAACCAATTTACCTTCCTTGGATGCAAAGGGAAAAACAAAACTCCTCTTCAAAGCAAATCTTGGCAATAGAAATGAAATTCGCAATTGCAGATTAGAGGAAATTGGCAGAGTTATATAGACCCCAAAATTGACAAATTCCTGTCAAAATCAAAGCCAATATCATTAGTCTTGGTTTAGGGAAAGACAAGTGTTCATCATGCATCAAAATTTGCATGAAAACAGTAAGAAAAGGAGAAGAATTCTTCAAAAACGTGGCCTATAATCATGGCATTCTTTTCTCTTTTGAAAGAATCAATCAAGAATTGAATTTCGAAATTAAAACCAAGGCAAAAACGTTTTTCAAGAACTCTTTGAAACTTATCTTCACTGCAGAAATTTTGGAAATGCATTAAATAGGGAAGAAAGAGTCTCTAATTAAAACGCCACCACAGCAATCAACTCCAGGTAAAACCACACCAGTTTGTGGAGGCAAACCGTTGAAAATAATCCACTATGTCCTTCCTGGAGAGTTATCGCAGCCTGTGGTGGAGTATTAACGTTTTAATGAAAAACGCTCATGCATTCTTTACAAAAAAAAGCCACCATGTATTAACGGGTTGCATATATTAAGGCCCGATAACTATTAGTTATCTGCGGTTTCAAAGAAAAGAAAACATGCCGCGCGATATGTATTTGAAAACATATGCATATGCTTAAGCATATAAAAACCACGCTTTATTTCTTAAGTGTACACAGCTTGGGCAAAATGTATTTCAATCATAAATCAATGCCATGCTTCATAAGTCACATGCTATTTTAATAGAAAACGAAGCCTTCAATTAAAAGATTATGCCACGGTTTTTAAATGGAGAAAGGCATATGCGTTAGCTGGAATAATCAACGCCTTTAGTGAAAACACGGGCTTACTAAGGACTTAGACATATGCATTAAAACAATGCCCGATAACTCATAGAAATCGTGAGTCTTTTAAAACATAGACATGCATTATGTCTCTGACGCCTTAGTGGTATGATATTTTAAATAAAAGATATCATATGCTTCTTTTTAAATATCAAACCCCATATTTGGAAGAATAAGCCACGGTTTCAGGAAAAACGATATGCTCTTTAAATCATTATATATAATAATATGTAATTTAAAACGACATTTTAATGAAACAATAGCATATGACTTTGGGATAGAATAACATTTTTATTTAAAAACAATGCGTTAATATTAGAATAAAACTAATTATAATAACATTTGTTTTATGATATGCATTATAATAAGTTATTATTTTAATATTAACATTAATATTTTGATATTATTATTATTATTATTTTAAAATAATAATAAAAACATTGTTTTCTTTTAAAAGAAAAACTTCATTAAATGGTTATTCGTAATGAATTATAAGAATTATAAATAAAACTTGATTTTATTTATAAATCTTATCTTTATCTTCGTCATTTAATAAAATAAAATTCTTTAACAATATATGCATAGAATGCAAATATTATTTAAAAATCTATTTTGAATGCAGAATGAACTTAAAATATTTGTATGCGTCTTTTAAAATTTTAATGATTTGATATGCGAATGTGATTCAGAATCTTGCTATCATTAAAATTTCTAAGCAAAACTTTGCAGAATGACGCAAAATCTTAGAATAGAGTTCAAAATCTATTTCTCATACAAAATAAGCTTTCACTCTGTGCACCTAACAAGAAAAAGACCATTCTTTTGACAATTTGAGAAAGACGTGTGAACTGCCTGAAAACAAACTGGAGGACAAAGGCTACAAAACTACGACCAGAACAGAAGCAAAAACAGGACGCAAAGAAAAGCGAAACAAAAGGACAAAAAGATTGGATGCTTGCAAGAAGTAAAATCGAACAAGAACCAAGGGATAACTGATCTTGTCAAAATAGAACTCCTTACAAAACATCAACACTCTTAGAGAAAACTCCTACCAAATGTTGAGAATTGCGTAGGGTTGCCCCAATTTTTGGGAATCCAAAATTGAGGACAACACTCTAAATTACACAAGGGAGATCGAATCTTGGAGAGAAGACAATATATTATGTTTTTGATATGTTTCTCCTCAAGATTCGATCCTAGTATATATGTGAATGGGGAGGCCCCTTAAGAAGCCGACTTGGGCCTTTAAAATAAACCTTGTTTATTTAAATTCACCTCAAGAGGCCGACTTGGGCCCTTTAAATAAACTTTGTTTATTCCATTCAATATATATTAAATCGATCTTCTAATAAACAATAAATAAAAAATATCTCTATATTTATTATTATTATTTATATATCTATTTATAATAAATATATATTCTATATATTTATTATTGTCCAAGGTGGTAGATATTTGTCATAAAGGCCATAATATCAACACAAGACTCCTAATTGGAAACTGCATTCTAAATTAGGTAGAGTTGTACAACTTCTAATCAACTTTGAAGAGGTTACCATCAACCATATATATCAGGAGGGGAACAAGTTGGCAAATGAATTGGCAAATTTAGGGGCAGATGGACAGCAGTTAGAGGATATATGTCCTAGTAATGTAGTTAAAGGTACCTAAATACCTTTGTCAAAGATGGCCTTTGCCTTAGAATCTTTTGTTCCTCAACTTCTTAGTTGTTTGATACACATTTTTATACCTTGGCCACCTTGCCTTTGCCTTCACATTCGTTTCTGATATCTATTGGATTGGTTCTCCTTTCTGATTACTATTTATAATGGGTAATATATATATATATATATCCTAACTGCGTGTGCATAAATTTTATTATATACAAATATACATTTATATAATTTTATATGTTTGCCTCCCCTTTGTTTCTCCCCTGTTTTGGTTCGAACCCCTTTTTAACCTTCTTTTCTCATACTTCCTTACCTTATCCATTAACCTCGGCTTTAGGCTTATTTTGGTCAGTCTATTTCCTTTGCCTTTTGGATTGTTTTGTCCCTCCTTCGCTTTACTATTTAGACTTTCCTTTATTCCTTTTGTCTCATTCTTTTCTCCTTTTGTATTTGGCTTTTAGGCCTTTTCTTCCCCTGGTTTCTCCGAGTTTCGAGGCTTCTAGAAAGTTCTGCCCTCTTCGGCTACACCTCTAATCATCATCACGTATTAACATGTGATTGAAAGCGATATATGCTGGTTTGTTTGGTAGAGGATTATTCTTTGTCTTAACTTCCAAAAATGGAAACCAATTTAGGAGTATTTCATGTGTCTGAAAACAGAGAGATGGCATTTTGAGGGAGCATTAAACCAAAGAGGTGGAATAGCATTCTGAAGCATCTTGATGATCTCTCTAGACATGTCGTGGAACTAGTAATGGGAGGAAGGTACTTTAACTATGAGTTTATCTTTAGAATGAATGGCGACATTAGTGGGTCTATTGTGGCTTTAATGACAATTGCTAGGATTCCTAACGCAAGAAATTGTGACTTTGTGCAAAACAATTTTTGTCAAGAAAATTTTGGGTGGCTTGGAAGTCACAGTCTTTAGTATCAATGATAGATATGAAATCCCCTACCCAAAGGACTATTTAATGGCTGACTTTGGGCAGCTGGAAAACCTAGAGAATGTTGTGAGAAGGCTCATTCTAGTGTTTAAAGAGAAGCATGTCTTTGAGGAGCACTGGCCTGAAATGGAAAGGAATATCCATTTTTTGCTTAAATGGTTGATAGTCCCTGTCAATGACACAGTATGCCTTAAAAAATATGTCCAAGCAGAGGGTTTTCAAGTCCCAGCCTCTTTTGAAAATGTGGAGCTGGAAAAAATCCAAATTATCCCTCCCATTATCATAAAGAACAGTTAACTGCAGGGGGAATCCTCCAAGAATGATCCCAAAGGGAAGCTTCTAGTAGACACGGAAGAATCTGCGGAAGAGGATGATGGGTCTAATGAGGACCTCATCATCATTAAGCGTAGAACCAAGAAATAGGCCTGGATTGGGGGTTTTTTGGCCATGCATCATGTTTTGTTTTATATACTCACTAGGTTGAATTTTGCACTACCTGTTTATAACTCATTTCTATACAACGGGTTGGTTTATTTGGTATTCTCATACTTTGATTACTAGTTGCCAGACTCTACAAACAGACAGTATTATTATGTTCGTTTATAATACTTTTTATAGAAAGATGAATATACATATTATGGTATTATGGCTGTCTTAATTTTGTTTGGTTGTGTAAGAATTGGCTATCTTGTCTCTGCGATGGTGAGATCCGTGGTAAATTATCGGTGACTGTGTATATGCTCTGATTATTTTAGTTGGATTGTTCTCTAGGCCTTTCATAAGGGCAGCTCAAAACAGATCAGTAGGAGTTTGAATGCATCCAGAACAATGATGCATGCTCTCACTTCTATTCATCCACTTTGGCTGGCCTTTACGCTCTCATATTCATCTATGATAAGGATTTCTGCCTAATGCTTCATTCCATCTTACACTATGATTCAATAGGACTGTTTGACGGTGGATTTGCTGTGCAAGTTATTTATTGATCACTAGGTCTTATTCATATATTGAGATTGATTGAATGAATGGATGAATATATACAATAATACATTCATTTGTATATGGCTAGAATGTGTCTGCAGAGATGGTTTCTTTCAAAATTTTAATATTGATACTATATGAGTTGGCAATAATGGAATGGGATGAGATGTATAACTTTTCAATTGATATTTACTGGCATAGGATTAATCTTAAGCAGATGACTAACTGGGTTATTATGCAGAGCAAAGGTAGTATTTGTCTTTCAGTATTGCTATATTTTAGCTAACAATGGTGACAAGTTTGGGATAGGTATGGCTCATGTCTTATGCAAGAATAAGATGGCCTTTCAGTAGGATTGCATATCAGAGGTTTCAAGGAAGAATCAGTACGATATGTGGGCACAAAGGCAGATGGTTAGCTCAGCTGCATGTCTATACTTAAAGAGGATCAATCAGAGACAAACTCGTAGCAAATTTTTCTATTTCATCCCCCATGCATACAAAATGAATGTAAATCATACTATATCTTGTACTATTGGTTCCGTTGTAAATTTAATGCCATTGGCATCCGATTGTAAATGAGGATAGGATATACCTCTCATATACCCCGTGCCTACAAACGGGATGACTGTAGAATTTCAAAATTAAAGCTTTTTATTTTGTTGATGGGGCTAGACCAGAGGTTTTCTCTGCCTGACTCTTTCCTACCAATGCCCCGAGTGAGTCGAGTTGTATATAGGGCCAATATTAATAAAAAATTATTTGGCTACGGCCTTTTACCTATTAAAAAAAATCGTAATTTGTAAATATATATACAAATTATACAGGTCAATATTTATCCCCATATTAGTTTGTATTTGGCTTACCTTCAACAAGGTCGTCCTCACTTGTTTGCTTAAAGTTTTCATGGACAAGAAATTATTTCATTTATTTCAATAAGATAGACAGGTTTACAAGTTCCAGGTACAAGAAGCACAAATAACCATATGAATCCACCCTGTCAAAATATAAAACTTTATAACACATCGAAAAACAAAAAGTGAAAACAAGCAACATAACAGAAAAGCTCTAGAGTTGCAGTGGCATCTTGTATCTTACTCGTAGCTCATTACACTTTTCATGTCCACGCTTGAATTATTTCCATTTTTTCAAGTCTGAATCATAAATTCATGGATTAAAAAGGCCTATTAATTTATTTTAAAACCTCTACCTAAATCAAATTAAACATCTTTTTGTGTTATGTAGCATGCAAAATATATGGAGCTCCTTCCAAAAAACTAATTACTCACAAAATTTCAAGTACAGGATTTAAACAAAGCGTGGTGTGTAAATGTTATGGGTACCATATTGTTGCACAACAATTCACAAAGTAAAAACAGAAAATCTGGAACTATACAAATAATTATGCCAATATAAATAAGAACACTTATTTTAGATAGACATCAGCAAACATTATGTTGGTTCCCAAATCAATAGATTGGAAAATCCTAAGAATATGTCAATCTCTATGATTAGATCCTCCAAGTGACTTGGCCAACTAATGGGTTTAACCAATAAGCGGTTAACTCCCCTCCACTTCAGGCTCTGCATAACCTAGGCAGGTGTACCTATTCTCTAATTGTATCTCCAATTAGAGCCTTATATAGCAGATTAAATTTGTTATCTTTCTCTTACTTCTGCTCCAAAATGGCATATAGTTCTGAAGCAAAATTGATTACTTTACTACATTCCCTTTAACCCTATGTTTGTCTACTTCTCTTCTGCTGCTGCTCTTTATCTCCTACTTCCCTCCTTAATCTAACTGATTAAATATCTCGGATCTACTGTACTTCCACTATTGTAATTATCTTTCTATTTTTGCTATTGCTATTGATTTATCTTCCTACAACTTTGCTACTGCTAATTGTATGCTTGTCCCTTATCTGATCTCTAACTTGCTCCTACTAATATTATCTTGATAATTTTGGTTTTAATTGTTTAAAATGATTGACCAGTGCTTTCTTCCTATTGGGTTGCAGAGTCACTCCTCTCCTTGACCTATCATGTATAACCTCCATGGGACAATTTTTAAGACCACCACTTGGATGACCCTGTCAACTAATCTGACCTTCAAATGCCTTCCATTATCATATGAAACTGCAATCACTCCTATTGAGTTTAACTTTTGCTTGGAAAGACCAATAAGACAAAATAAGTATGGACAACACTTCGCATACAGATTTTGATGATCAAATTGCAATGAATACAAATAATATCTCTGCACGAAGACTCTAAGATAGCTCCTACTTTCTTGAAATAGGAATCACAAAAGAACTGATCACATTAAGAAATTCATCCACAACTCTTTAGAAAAGGAAAAGCACTGAATATATCCTTTATTTATTCATATTTGATAATGTATTACATCTTGTTCTGTCTGATCTGAATCTCCTAATCTACCCCCTCCCTTTTCCAATTTGTGAACTCCCTTTTATAAACACAAAGGGTTACAACTTTTGGTAAAACAGTATGACTGTTGAAATAATGGATTAGTTATTAGTATAAACTAATCAACTTCCCGAAAAAACTAAAGACAACAAATTAATTATATTATAATGATTTGTTTGCTTATACTATTCCATCCCCTCATATAGTGGAAACTACTTCCTTCACCAAAAATTCCTTTTCGCTTGCTCTGTGAATCAATCATCCTTGTAGCAAACATACCCTATCAGCACTCTGTAGATTAAAATGTAGTGCCAGGATATTTACAATCCATTATATTTCCTGGAACGACGTCATTGCTTTGGGCTTTCTGTCATTAGCCTATGCGCATTGTCCTCAAAGTCACTTTCTATACTACAAAACCATATTTTAGCGTCTACGTGCTCACATCTTGCATACATATGTCAGACTAGTTTGTTTCCCCTTCATGTTTCTCTGTGGCCTCATATACAACAGCTAATGTGCAATTTCTAAGGTCCATTTATCGCACGCATGTGCACAGTTACATTTGATCCAAATGTCTAGTGTTTCAATAGGAATTTAATCCCCATGCAAGATACTGATGAAAGCCTGGCTTCATGCCTGCAGATTTTACTTGCTCGAAAGCTCTATGACGCCTCAATGAGTACATTTCAGATATATCTTCTTTCAAAATTTTGATGTTGATATATATATATATAGTCCAGGAAGAAATCAGTGAAAGTTGATGCAACAGTTTTTCCATGCCCCTTAAAAATAATCTCATCTGCAAACGTTTCGCGCATTTATTTAGAATATATGTATACAACAGTGTAATGTTTTGATGGATCTTTGTTTCATGACCTCTATTCCAACCTGTATATGTTTCCATATTTGCTTAAAATTACCCATCGCCTTAATGTATCTTATAATCATTGTTTTCAATCTTGGTCATTACACCTATATTATCAAACCCTTTGAGATACTCAAAGGACATTTTGTCAAACAGATCAGACGCCCTGACTTATGCATCCAAATCTTACAAAGAAGTCTTGAGACTCGCTAATTGCATTTGATTTGAGTCATCAAATTTTCTTTAACCAATCTATTTGTGCATATCCTCTAATCACATGTTTCATTTCTTGGAATGTCGTTCTTTTCATCCTGCTTTCAAACCATTCGCATTTCCTCTTTGGTCCTTGTATATTCTCCGTTGCAATCATTCCGGCCTATTTGTGCCTTTTGAGGCATTCTGTGAAACAATTTATGGCTTAGTCTCAGCTCCCCATTCTCATTAATTCAAGTAGCTAATGTGCGTCATTTTTTAGCTCTTGTATCATCCCCCATAATGCCCTTGAGTGCCTTGATAACTGCCGTTAACAGCCATCAGGCATTTGTCAAACAATACGCAGGCCCCCTCTGTGCTTTCGTATTCTGCAAGATAACGCACTTAAGAAAAATGCAAACCCTTTCATAGAGGATGCGGTTTTCGTACAATGTCATTGTTTTCTCATGTATTTTTCAAGAATGTCATCACTATTCAAAAAGCACTCGAAGACTGCATCACAATTTTCATTTTGTGCATTCTGAAGTGACTAAATACAGAAAATAATACGTCTTTGAGTTGCTCAATGGTTCTACTTTGTACAAGCATTTTTGCAAAACGATTTTTATGAGTCGTTCATGTCTCCCCGTCTTGTCGAGCAGTTTAATGGCAATGTTTATGCCATCGACATTCTGTAACATCTCAACCCTTAAGTTTATCGGCGTATCGGGGAACACTTATTTGTGCTTTCCGATGGCATCCATTCTGCCAATGACTTCCATTATTGGGGAAACTTTCTTGATTTTTTGCCAATAAATCCAACGGTGGAATATGGCATGTTGGGAGGCCCAAAAATCTTGTCTCCTGATGGTCGATGACTGTCGTTGGTGGAACATGCATAATCCCCTGCCGATGATCCCTTAGTGCCTTCGGGTCTTTATATCAGCTAAACATTCCTGATGCACCATAATTCATATGATCCCGGATCAAAGATATTTATTATCACTTTTTTTTTCTAAAAATAGAATCGCTCGGTAATATGAACAGGATCTGCTTTCTTGAGGAGCTCTATATTATTTTCAAATGGTAAAACTAATATTTTGAGCCATAGTATAGGGCCACATATTATGTTCCCATTTTCCATATTATTTAAATTACACAATTTAAATAATATAGACTATTCCAATGACTTCAAATTAGGCTCTGAAACCAGGATGTATGTCGAGCCCCAATATAAGGTTCAACTAAAAGGAATTTTGTTTCTAAATTATTGACCATTGAACCCTTTTAAATTAGTACTGCAAGTAGTCTGGAGTGAGTGATTTTTACCAACTGGATTTTCATCAACAATGGTTAGTAACTTAGTACCATCAGTACATATGGCATCGGTTTTGCATAAATATGCCTTGCCTTTTCATGCTGCCCATTAAGGAACTTGTAACAATAATGATCTTATTAGGAGATCAAATAAACCATTCTTCTCAAACCATTGCTCTCTCAGTATAGAATTTGAATTAATAAAATTCTGCAAAACTGCTTTTACTTTTCATCCTGAATAAACATCAGACTGACTTGTAAACCTCTGCAATCTGGTACAAGAGTGTATTTTCATATAGAGAATTATATAGACTAATTCATCTGATGTGTCGTTTATCCAACTGACAAATATAAATTTTCAAAATATGCTTCCGATCAACTTTTGTCTCTTATGCAGGTAACAGACTAAAGAAATTCCCTCTGGTTCTGAGTTATTAAAAATACCAAATGAATAGTTGGGGTTTTGAAAACTGGGATAGATGTATGTTGAAGTGTAGAGAATAAAAAGAAACAACTAGTTTACTGTGGTGGAATCCGGGCAAATAATTTTGATTTATGAAAAAAGGCAACTTGAAACAAGTATTGACAGAACTAATGACAGAACATCACAAGTTGCATTTGGTTTGGGTTAAAAAACTAGCAAACGAAGTCATAGGACTGTGAAAATTGGCAAGGGTGTGCAGTGTGCAATATTATGTAGACAATTAGGGGGAACAGTTGGTCTACTTAGAAGTGCTTGAGGATTTGAGATATTACGCTCCAAAAGTGGTCTCTCATGCATATTTATCCATGTGAAAAATAATGATTATCCTTAGAGAGAAAAAACTGACTGTATTAAATATTAACCCCAGGGGCTTAAAATTTGGCATATATGTTCATCTTAGTTGTATAAAGGTGTTCTCCAAGCCACTTGTCATGATGTTCATTTGGTTTTGGAATATAAATATCTGAAAAAGGGTCTTGAACACACGTATTATGCATGGTATAATCAATCTTTTCACATTATGGGCACTTCAAATTTCGCAAAAATTAGAAGTCCCAACACATTAAAAATTATTTTCTTACTCTGAATCATCACTTTACACAAAGTAATCAAGTAAACATACAGAGAATGGCAAATACCAAACTACTCTTATCCATTTCAAAGGTCAACATGT
The DNA here is from genome assembly GCA_018584345.1 of Thuja plicata. Classification (NCBI taxonomy): domain Eukaryota; kingdom Viridiplantae; phylum Streptophyta; class Pinopsida; order Cupressales; family Cupressaceae; genus Thuja; species Thuja plicata. The sequence continues at coordinate 88,059 of MU227633.1, read as the reverse complement.
TAATCAGGTCTAACATATAGAGGATCACCCTGATCGAAAACACCAAGTTAGTATTCAATTTCGCAAGTTATACAAATGTGCGTATATGTGTGCATGTTTGTACGCTCATGCAAGTGTCCCATGAGATTAATAGTCTGTGTGTGTGTTTGTCCGTGCATATGTGAGCATGGATGTGTATGTATCTGGCTATAAATTAAACACCTATAATCCACTTTAATACAAGAAGATTTAAGACCTTTACCTTTTCTAATGCAAGAGATGCCTTGGATATATTAGGATAAATGCTTCGTGGCTTTAATAATATCTGCACAACACATAACAACAAATCTTCAAAATGAAAACATAACCACAACCAATAAAAACATTCTACTATTTGTAGCATTTCAAATACATAACACTTTGTCTTAATGGATAGGAATACCTCACACAATCGTTGAAGGGTAAATGGAGGACCCTCAACAAAGCAATCAAGAGCTGCAAAATCAACATGTAACAAGTTCATTTTGAAATCCGCAGTAGAGATTCCAATCCTTGGACAAGCGAATTCAAAATTATATATTCAAAACCCATTATGTGTTGCACTAGCTAAGAATTCATTAAAAAATCAATCAGAAGCAGGCTGACATTTGAAAAATCACAAGTGCGCAAAAGTAGAAATAGTATTTAAAATAGCACCTAAAAGTTACACTAAAACAAAAGGTCTTCACAATGCGCAACAAGTCAACTAGATATATCAATTTCTAATTACAAATATTAAATTTGAAATGGTACATTTTTAACTGGAGTGAAGCAACATGGTCATACCCAAAGTCCTTTTCCTCTAAATCAAAAGATTGCACTGTGCATATTGCATTTCATCTCTTTCACAGTTTCATCGACGTTAGGTTGTTGGAAACAAACATTATAATGAAGTGTTTTAATACTATTGAAAAGAGACCCATCCATATTCATTGTTCATTCACAAGAGGACAAAGTCAAACAGTCCTATTAGTTGCAGGACAATGTGGGCCAAACAAGTGGCACGTTTTAATGAAATGTTTAATGTTTTACAATAACCCAAAACATGATCAACAACCACAATCCATCAAACCAAATGAAGAGAAAAGATTGTCTCCTCCATCTTGAGCTCTTCTTGGCCTTTGTCATTCTTCAAAGCCAACTGGAGATGATGTGGCATCTGGTTCCCTATTGGGCACTTGGATAGCATGAGTATTTGCGCCAAAACTAAATAAAAAAACAGCTAATCCACACTAACATGTCGCATCTAGGTTAAAAATTATTAAAACAAGACTTATAATAAAAATGAAAAACTTTGCCTTTTTCCTAACTTGGAGGGTTCTTCTCATACCACCCATACCCATTTGGGTTCGACCGGGGCTAGAATGGCTCTAGGTTCAACCTATGAGCACCTAGGCCGAACCTGGGGAAATCCAAGAGGCCTGGTGGCCCAACTAGAAATAAATGAAATTTGAAAAAGAAAGAAAAAAACACTTTTTAAAACATTTTTAATATCAAAAACCTTAGTAGCATAAATCGTTTTGGGAAAAAATCAGCAAACCAGAGGAGTAGGATTTTTTGAAAAAATAGGGAAAAAATCAGAAAAAAATCGGATTTACAAAAAAATGTAAAAACTTGAAGAAAAACAGTAAAAAAATTACTTTTTAAAAAAAATTAAGGGGCATTTCCACATCATAGATATATTGAGAGCAAATAAAATATAGAGTTCAACTAGTAGATATCTGGTCACTTTATGTATCTTCATATGTATCTAATCACGTAATGTATCTAGTCAGATAGTTTAGTATACTTCTATCTCAGTTCTCATTAAACTGATTGTTTCTTTTAGAAACATTGTCTTTGTATTTCCTTACTTAAGGAGCCTTCATCTCCTTCGTAATTACTCATTGAATATCAATCGATTATCATTTCATGGTATCAAAGCCCATAGGTATTTTTACAAATTTTAAAATTCATAGTTTTTATTCTTGCGATTAAATTCTAGTAGATTTTAATGAAGAATCCTAGAAATTTTTCAGAAATTTTTGAAGTCCTTTTTCCCCATTTTTAATAAAAATCAAAGGTTTCAAAAACGAGGGTTTTTGACATTGCAAATCTCTAAAGATTTTGAATGTTTTCTTTGCAGATTTCAAAGGATTTCCTACCGAGCGCGAGGGTTATCTAGCTCAAAACTACGTTTTTGGGAGATTCTACTTGCTGCGTTCAAGAATTTCTGCATTTCCTCATGGAGGGAGGGTTTTCTCATTTTTTTTCCACAAAAAATCACAATGGAGGGTTTGATGATTTTTTCCCCACAAAAAATCATGATAGGTTTTTTGTTTTATTTCCACAAAAAATCATCATGGGTTTTCTGATTTTTTTCCAGAAAAAAATCATGATGGGTTTTCTGATTTTTTTCCACAAAAAATCATAATGGGTTTTTCCAAAAAAATTCCAAAAAATAATGTAGACTTTCTATTTTTATACTGGGTTTTACTCAATTTTTCCACAAAAATTGTGATGTTTTGGAAGAAGGTTTTTAGCTCAATTTATTCCAAAAAAATCGTGGTTTTCTTTTTCGTAAGGTCGCTAGTTTTTTTACGATTTTTTAAAAAAACAAGGGTTTTATGTTTTTCCTCAAAATGAAGGTTTTTGACGATTTTTCACATAATCGCAGTCTTTGAAAAAATGTAATGATGATTTTTTTCAAAAAAGTGTGGTTTCTTGTAGAGTGTTTTGGGTCATACCTCAGGTTCAAAAGGCAAACATCATTCCTGCAAATGTACTAGAGTTTACTGGTGTTCATGGGTCTTGTTGCTTTCAATGATTTGACAAAATCATTGTCTAATTATGAAGTTTTTTGAAGCTAATCTCAGGGTCTCTAGATAAGGGGAGGGTTAGCTTTGTTACCCGACATCATATTGGAAGGACTAGGATAAACTTGGTCATATCCAAAAGTTTTGAAGCACCAAAGAGGGTTCTCAGCAACAGGCTCATCTCGCACAGTGTTTTGATGAGAAGGGTACAGCCTTCTATGCATTCATGGCCAAATGACTTGTACATTCAATCTTTTGTAGGGTAGTTTAGTCAATAAATTGATCATCAAGGGAGGGTATTAGAATAATATTGTATTATTTACCTCATAATGGTAATTCAAGTCACTTAATGTATCTAGTCTCTTTATGTATCTTCAAAATGTATCTGGTCACTTAATGTATCTAGTCAATTAGATAGTTTAAACTTTAGTATACTTTTATTTCAGTTCTTAGTAAACGATTGTTTTTTTTAGAAACATCATCTTTGTATTTCCTTATTTAAGGAGCCTTCGTCAATCCTCAGCGTTGTAGCTAACCTAGGAATGAATATAAAAGTTCATACAATTGACTAAAATCTCACTTGTGCACTATTTCTGAGAGGGGAATAAGAATTTATCCAAATCCAAATTGTTGATATTTTGTAGCTTTTGTCGGATAAATCCTAAGAGAATATTGAATATATATATATATATATATATATATATATATATATATTATTATGTGAGATATAATATATATAGATATATATCTAAAATAGTATTAGGAGAAATTAATATAATAATGATTCAAAGATATTGTGTGTGTGTGTGTATGTAGTTACATAATCAATTGTCATTATATTAATCTCATAATAATGAATAGACATGTCCCTTCAAGGGACATGTCTCTCCTAGCCTCATTATCAATATAAATGAAAGAGAAATTGATGCATTTGGAAAACACATACAACATAGAGTGCTATTACATTTGCAGCTATCCTAAAACTTAACATGGTATCAAAGCCAGACTGTAAATGTAAGAAAGTAGCTTGTTGATGGTGAATGTGTGACTCTCTCAGAAAATACAGTCTCCGTACGGGGACCATATCTCACAAATACACCGTTGGATTTTCTGCATTTTGGATATGTTGGTGATAAACAAATTGCAAAGAATCTCACCGGAGCGATTGGAGAGAAAGAGTCGGGATCAAAAGTTATGATCGACTGTGTGCGGGTCTATGTAAAATCCAGTGAGTGATGTTGTGTTGCAGAATTTTGTCCACACCAAGTGCAACGAATAAGGTCAAGTGAATTGTAGTAGATTTGTTAAGAAGCAAACATTAGCGATTATATATTGGCAACTCATTCCTGAACGCGGTGATTCATTGAAGACATAATTTACGCACTGATATTTGAATAAAGTGACTTGATTAAAGAAAAGAAGCATTGTTTAGTAAGAGGTTGAGGACGATGAATTTGCAAAGTATACACAAATGGTTAGTTAGACCTTGTAGCGGCTTCATTGAAGAGATATTAATTACTGACACTTGTTGGCTAAATATTTTGCAAGTCACTAAAACTACAACTTGCAAAACGTGTATTTTAGGCAGCAGTGTGTGAGATTACTCTCTCCCCTCAACAATAGGGGAGGCTCCCTTCTTACCGCAGGTGGCTTCAAGTAGAACTGAACTGTACCACATACAGTTCGCCTTGCAACAGTAATATCGGTGGCTCGGTAATTGACTTAAGAACAATTGACCGAGACAACGATGAATTTATCTAATAATGGAACGATACAAGAGCTCAAAGTCTCTTGTCCTCACCCCAAATAAGTACTCTATTTATCTAATTTCCAATACTGAAGCCCAAAGTCTTCAGTCCTTAGAGTATTACAGTCACTATTCTCTATAGCAACCCCGATCTCCTGAAGCACAAAGTCTTCAAAAAACTTGGATTAAAGATGCTCCAATGAAATAAACAAGTTAACTATTCAATCTGAAACAAGGATTAACAAATGTTACATAAGAAAACATTCATCAATTGTCAAGACAACAACTCAAAGTTTGTCATTCTCTATTCCTTTTATTCAGATGCTCAACTCTCTTACAATGAAACACAAAGTCTTCAAAATATTAGAGCTTTGCCTATAGTTTACTTGCACACAACAAAAGATCAATATTTACAATGAGCCCCCCCTTCTTATATAGGAAAAGAAGAGAGAGGAAAGTGGAGACGAAAGGGGAAACCCTTAACCACTTTGACTTATTCTATCCTTCTCTCTAACTAACTAACTTTGAACTATTCAAAGCTTATCAACAACTAACTAACTTTGACTTATTCAATGCTACGGGACCTAATGTCCTTGCAGCATGATTACATGAGACTACTTTACATATTTTTGTGTAATTTGTCAAAGATTCTACACTTTTACAAAATGCATAATGAAAGCATCTAAATGTCTGACAAGACATGACAACTACATGCATCATCCTCTGTCGGTCTTTATGTTGCTACAAGCTGCCCCATGGTTGATGTGTTCTGGTTTGGTGAAAACATCTCGAACTGGAAAATGGATCTGCATATTGCTCTGCATCATAACGATGATTGTTGGGAAGCATCTTCATGTCTCTATGCTTCAGTCTTGAAAGCATTCTATGTGCTCATTATTTAACACTTTCCACCTCCTTGTCTGGCTCCATCATATGGTTG
>MU227633.1:69215-81721 GCA_018584345.1 Thuja plicata | reverse complement strand
AACCTTTTCATTTGAGATTTGTAAAATCTCTCTTGAAGCCTATGGAAGATCACATTGGAAATTTGGAGATAAATGCAACCCAAGCATACTTATTTGTAAATCAGCATAGCTTTAGACTTGCAATTTAACTCTTATGCAATGCACAAGATTTTTAAGGAAGTGCTGATGCCGCATGGGTTCCTTGCAAGACCAATTAATACAATACATGCCATAGAAATCTCTATCTCTGTCTTCAAATGACATGAATCTTTAGTAAATCCCTTGTAGCTGTTCACTATCTTTGATCCTTGGACTGCACTCTTGCTTTGAACAGCTGAACAGCTGCTCCATCATGATTGGTTGTCAATCTCAGGTCTGCAACTTCATAACAAATCCTTGATCTGCTGTTTATGTAAGGTGCAATGAAACCCCTCTATGATGATGAAAAATCTGTCATGTCACTGATTCTTGACCATTATCCGTTTTTATTCTTTTACACTGGAAATCATTGTTTTAACATATTATGACAGTAAATCCTTACGTCATATCTATGTCTTTCATATGTATGCTTTGTAACAGCACAACATTATCATCCTCCTTGTCTTGAATGGAAATGAAAGTAGCCATCTAAAACAATGAATCCATGTTTCAGATCAGTGAATGACCTCCTTTCTAAATCAGTGGACAAATCACATATAACAGCGAATGTAATAACCAAACATATTTCAAGATCAGTCACATTCATTATCAAACAGAATCAGACCCTTGCCGACCTTGAGGAATCATTAAAATCTCAACCAGAATCATCAGGTTTGATGGAGTAGTCATAGTTCTCTAAAATAACAGTGAATGGATTTAGTGGTATAATCAGTAAATTCTATGGTAGTGAACACTCTTCAGAAACTGTGAATAGCTCTACTATGGATATCTATGTTCTATGCAATGTCATGTCTCATGAAAACAGTGATATTACGGTCAAGAACAATGAATGACCTTGAAGATAGCAAATAAAACCCTCCTCTTCCTTTAATTTGTTTACTGCTGATGTAAACTAGCATATCTTGATGCCACTATCTTCTTCTAAACTGTCATTCTTTCTATGATCTCACTATTTTCACACAAGAATCTCTTTCTCTCTGTAGCTGAACTGTTGTCTCCATCAAAGATTCGGCATCCTCTGCATAGATCTGATGTTCACTTGCGGATAGATATATTGTTTTCACACTTTGAGACTGAGAATCCCAACTCTTCCCAAAAGACCTCCATCAATCCTTTACCACTGTCCATGCTATGTATTTGCTGCTATCTTCACACTTGTCACCAAAATTTGGAAGAACTTTTATCTCATCACCGCCTTTTGCTCATGCTGAAGGTCACCATGAAGAACATCTCTTTATCTTGAAACTTTGGAAGAAACATAAGATGAATAGAATGCATGGTTTCCAAATTTTCCCAAAAACAATTACAAACCCCATTTTTGAACAAAATACATATACAAAAATCTTAGACGCAGCTGGAAAATGAAGAAAAACTTAGAAAACATCCAGTATAGGATATACCAAATCCATTGGAGAGTAAAAATGACTGTGAATAAGCCATATAAATCTGCAAATATATACAGAAAACTACGTTTTTTTTCCAAAAACGACCATTATAATGCATATAAAAACCATTAGAAAGCAAAAACGACTAAGAAATTGGTAAGAAATGAAAAAGATTTAATAAAAACGACCAAAGATTGGAGCAGATTCAGTCACGTTTCAAGCAAAAACGGACCTAGACTGTAAAAACGACCATGATAAAGCTGAAACCATCATGCAATGGGTAGAGATAATGACGTTTTTATTAAAAACGACCCATATAAAAGCAAAAACGACCCTGAAGATCTGTGAACATGTGTCTTGAAATGCCAAAAATGAGGGAAGAAACACAGTTTGTTTTTGCATTGAACACCTTAGCATTGATGCGTCTCCCATTTATACGGATTTCTGGCTGAAAAATGGCGAGAGTTCTAAGTCAAAAACGAATCAAAGTCTTCATTAATTTATGGTGATCTCATGTTTAACTCAAAGTTTCCAGGGCTCAGCGGCTTCTAAACTTGGAGTCTCAAGCTTCAAATTCAGTGCTTACATTCACGGCAATGCTTGATGCGGCCTTTAGTCTACATGTTACATGTAAAGTTATATGTAATATGATATGCAAATTTGTTTTAAAAGTCCGACATGTTAAGACATTGGACTTTCTTTTTTTCTTTTTAAAACACCTTGCATATTACATTATAAAATACAATGTCAAACTAAATATCTGATGACTTAAAGTGGTGTGGGATTTTTAAATTGCTCACACATTATATTACATGTTAAAGCATATGTAACGACACCTAAAAGGTCCAAGTGTGATAACAAAGACTTGACTTAGATATTTTCCAAAAATTTTAAATGGCAATATATATTTATATACTTTGGATTTAAAATGATATATTGCACATTTAAAAATAAAAACCTTTTAAAATAAAATAAACAAAAACCAAAATTAACCAAAATAGAATAAAAGTAAAAGGCTTTTATTTTGAAAATATCTATAAAAAAACTTATAACCATATAACTTTAATAAAATTTTCGATTAAAATTTCTCATGGGGTTGTGTTAATTTCACTAAACGAAATTAACAACAACAACACTATATTGTGATAGACATCTTATGATGTCTGAAACAGATCATGATAGATGATATCTTGCATGGTGGATTAAGTTCCTTAAACAGATCATGGCCTTCTATTGTGATGGACATCTTATGATGTCTGAGACAGATCATGATAGATTATAGCTTGCATGGTGGATTAAGTTCCTTAAACAGACCATGAACATTCCTATGGTAAGTATCATTGAGGATACATGTCCACATTACCTATGGACATTTTTTGAGTACTCGGTGAATATCATGCGACTCGATATTCTGAGGCCATTACTCTGAGTACATGGTGAATATCATGTGACTTGATATTCTGTGGCCATGTGACTTGATACTTTGAGTACATGGTGAATATCATGTGACTTGATATTCTGTGGCCATTACTCCTGATATCATGAGATGATATCTAATTGTGAATATCTTCTGATCAAAGATATTCTTAAACATGCCATTCTTGATATTACGCTGAGGTAATATCATATCCTCTATTTATCCTCCCTAGCTAAGAGGGAGTGTTGATGTTTTGTAGCTTCTCTCAGATAAATCCTATGAGACTATTGAAAATATATATATATATATTTATGTAGTTACATAATCAATTGTCGTTATATTAATCTCATAATAATGAAGGGACATGTCTCTCCTAGCCTCATTCTCAATATAAATGAAAGAGAGATTGCTGCATTTGGAAAACACATACAACATAGAGTGCTATTACATTTGCAGCTATCCTAAAACTTAACACAAATAAAAAAGGGTTGTCAAAGCAACAAATACTGGGATATATTAAAGAACACAAGGATGTCAACAAGGTATGTAATAGATCAAATGAAATAGCACTCTTCTTTCCAAGAAATGATTGCATAAACCTCCTAGTGGCTTATCAAAAACAGCTAGCTCCTATCTTTTTAAGGCACCACCTTCCTGAGAAGAAACTACCCCTTTCTTTCACGTAAATGAGGCCCATTGAAAAAGACCTTAAAAAATGAGGCATGAGAAGCTACAAATGTGAGTCTTGTTCATGGAATTTATCGCAATGGGCTTCCTTTCGAACATGTTTGATCACCATAAGCATAAAAACTTTTAAAATAAGCATAATCTGTATCCTTAGAATAAATTAAGTAGTCCAACCTGATGGAATACAGAGGAACAATAGAATATTGAACACAAGATACATCCAAAGGACCCCGAAGGCCCAACTGTAGCTACCAAATTGATAAACTGAGCGATTCATACACAATACCTTCCTCAAGCCTGCTAACTAATTCTGGATATGTTTCCCCTGCTATGAGGTTTTCACATGCAGCAGCGTCAACAGCAATAAGAGACTCGTGATATTCTGTCAAAACCTTCAACAAGAACAAAAAATGATGGAGAAATTCCAAAACAATGCCAGATATAAGGAATCACACTGGCAGAATCATGAAACAGAACTCCCCACAGATTGAGCAACCTTTTCAGGCATAAATAAGCCATAGGAATTATTTCAAAAAGAGTACATATAAATACAGTAATACTCTATAATTAATGGCTGATCATAGTCTTACATAAAACAAGATGTAATCATACCTCTACCATACCTGCTTCAAACGGAAAGATAACAACCTTTTCAACATAGTCCAATTATGCCTGCAATAACAATACTAAGTACAGTCATTCTGTAAACATTATAGGAGCTAAGGAAGATAGACTTCAGCTAATTCTCAAGTATGAAATGTATTAGCAAAGGCATAAAAGAGCAAATTGGCAAGCAATAACATCATGTTCTAATCAGTGTCCATAGCCACAGAGTTCAAGAGAAAACATGCATTGGGAAAATAATACTTATCTCAAAATTGAAAATGATATCTTAAACTTCAAAATAATTGCAGAAGAACACAGGCACTTAGCATTGGCATCAACACATAACAATAGTCCAGTTTGAAATAGTTCATACAGTAGAGACATACAAGTAATGTACCCGATACTTTCATTGCCCAACAAATCCAAACCAAAATATTCGTTGAAAACTCCACAATCCGAGTTTGGAGTCCATCCTTAACAATGCAGATCATCAATTTTGTGTGCTTCAACCTTGCCGAAGCCCTTATAAAGAATGGGTGCACATATTTCCCAAACCTCTGATACAAACAAATTCTCCTTGGAACATAACTCAATGCATTAAGTTGCTTCTTGTTGTTAAAACTAGTAAAGAATAGCAGAACATGCCAATATATTTGAACTTGTTAAAAAATTATAATACCTAAAAAAAATTGGGTAATGAACTTGTTGGTGTAATTAATTATTCACCTAATTACACTTTACTTAAGCTTACTTAGGATAATGCATACATTGTAGTTTGCATTTGAGACACCTAGGAGTTTGCACCTTTATTTACACATGGTGTAAGAGAAATTCATGCAATCAAGTGAATGCCCATCATTGTAAAACAAAATATAACAACTCATGCAATCAGGTGAATACCCATCATTGTAAAACAAAATATAACAACTCATGCAATCAGGTGAATGCCCATCATTGTAAAACAAAATATAACAACTCATACAGTCTAGTGAAAGCCCATTTGTGCTTTATCCCTAGCCAAGGCATTGTTGGAGTTAGCAGCCTCCTAAGCCAAGATGTCGGATGAAGCAAAAATCTGCAAAAGAATAAGGTCAGATTAAGCCAAATCAATTACACAACTGGAATATTCAGGATCTCAATGGCTGGTGAATGTCTCTAATGGAAAGAAGAGCAAGCCGAATGGCTCTAATAACACGTTGGAATTTGCAACCTCCTAAGCCAGTATCAACAACTGTTGCTGCTTCCATGAACGGAGAGAAATACCAGATCACCAAGAACGATAAATTATATTGAGATGATTAACAATGTACATAGGCTCTGCTTGTATAGGCAAGAGTGAGAAAGAGAGCACCAATAGGTGTAAGGGTAAGTACAACCACCCAACACAATTAACTAAAAAGTAGGTGTTAAGTTTGACTTTGCCTGAATCTTATTGAAAATATATCTGTTGTGAGAGGAATCAGCAAACGAACAGCACTTATAAATTTCGGTGTATTCATTCTGTTTTCAGCCACCCGTAAATATATGCAAAGAATTGTGAGAGGCCACGTCTATGATAAACATGACTCCTCAAGGAGTCACGTCTATTATAGACGTGGCTTTTCATTTAAGTTTATTAACACAGCAGTTACCCGTAATAAAATACGGTGGCATACAAACCGATAATAATCGGTATTACATAACATATATCGTGACTAGTCAATCGACGGTTTTAGTCAATACTCTTCAATCGGCAGTAATCAATAATATATTCAATCAGGCTTATAATTAATAATAATTATTATCATTATTATTATATAACAATAATAATAATGATAATCATTATTATTATTATATTAAAGCAATAATAATATTTATATTAAGAATATATAATAAATATGAATAATAATAAATATTAATATATTATTACTAGTTATTATTATTGATATATATATATATATATAAATATATTTCACGATTTATGTATTATTGCAACCTGAATATTTATCTGATCGATGCTACAATTTTAACAGTAGGTAATAAAATAATAATATACTATACCTACTCAACTAGAAAGTATAAATGACAACTAATAAGCCTAAGTGGAACTTAAGCAAGAGTAAATAATAATTTACTCTAACAGGCATCAAATACTATCCTAACACCCCAAAAGGTAAAGACCTTGCAAAGGAACAAGTATTGGCATATATTGAAGACCAAGAAAAAGCAAACCAAGCAACGAGGAGAAAAGTTGTAACTCATCCTTTGCTAAAGACTAAGAAAATATCGAAGGCCACTCCATTGCCTTCTCATTTTCAACCTACAGAGGGCCATCCATTTTCGTCCATACTTGAAGAACAAGGTGTGACCTCTACACATAAGAGATCAAAGGGATTGCTGGAAATGACATTTCGCAATGAGTCTAGTGAGATCATCAATCAAGACATAGCCAGATGTGTCTATACAAATGAATTGGCATTCAATGTTGATTGCTCACTATATTGGCAAAAAGTAGTGGAATTGTCAAGGAAGCTCCAATGGGGTACAAGGGCCTGAGTTATAAGAAGATATGCACTACCTTATTGGACAAAGAGGTGAAAAACGTAAAGAGTCCTTGAAGCCAATAAAGGATTCATGGGACAAAATAGTGGGGTCCATCTTATCTGATGGATGCAAAGATACAAGAAATAGCCTATTGATTAGTATTATTGTAATCGAAGAAGAAAAACTCTTACTTGGCAAAGCTTGAGAAAAAATTGGCAATAACTTGGGCAAAATTATCAAACATTTGAAAATATATAATTTCTTAAAATATTATTAAAAAACACATATACATGGCTTTGTATACCATATTACTGATTTCCATCGTATATAAATCAAAGTTTGAGTTAATTTAAGTTAGGAAGGGTGTAGAAAGAAGAAAATTTTGGGAGGTTGTAAAGTGTTTTATGCTTTCCAAAATAGATGCAGCTAGGCAGAGCTATGGGATTGGAAAACTACCGAAACTCTTTTTGGGCTTTTAGTGCTTTCAGTTGTTCTCTGTGGTTGTGAATTGTGGGCCAGCAGTACTTCTGATCTATAGTGGAAGGAAATTGAGAAAATTCAAAAACGCTTGATTACAAACAAGTTCAAAATTAAAAGTTCGGTCCCTTATGATATCGTGTTGAGTGCCATGAGGGTTGCCCCTATTGAAGCAATTGCCATGGTGAGGCTCATAAGATATTTAAAACGAATTGAACAAATGGAAGGGTGCAGATGGCCTAAGGTTGTCTTCAATGACATATTGTGCAAAAAAAGGACTTGGATGCGACAAAACAGCAAATGGTTTAATAAATGGGGTAATTAGTTGAAATTGTGCCCTACAGATAGTAAAGAGATAAGGGTATAGCAAGAAAGAAAGAGTATTATATTGAAGAGTTTAATCCCACTCGTAATCATCATCAAAAAGCGTACATAGGTGTCGATATCTCTTGGAGAGCCAAAACGCTTATTGCTCAGTTAAGTATCAACTCTCATCAACTTTGTTGTGAAATCGGGCGTTGGAAAAGACCAAAAGAAGCTTGAGAAAAAAGAGCGTATTTTCTGCACTTCTGGAAAAGTGGAAACAGAAAAGCATTTCATTTTTAGAGTGCGATGCCTTCAAGGACAGTAGAGACAGCTATGTTAATATCTTGACAGCTAATTCTTGGGTTGATTTATTCAACGTGGGGGTAGTTGAATAGTTGGGAGCACTCATTATCAAGTTGCACAAGAAATGCAAAAATCAGTGTGTGAGACGGTCTGTCCCATAGGTTATGTTCAACCTCGTGGACATTAAAATTTCTTTCTTTCTTTGTATACCAAAAAAAACAAGTGCAACCTCTGAATAAATTTGAGTTCAATACATATTGTAGACCACAAAACAAGTACAACCTCTTAATGAATACTAAGAAGCTTGGGTATCAATGAAAAATAGAAATCATAAATTTCGTCTACAACAAAAATAAAAATAAGTTTGTTGCCGCTGCATTGGTGTTGCTGAAGTAGATGGTGTTTCCACTGCAATGCCCTCAAAAGGTGCCTCAATGGGTGAGGAAATCACTATGTTGGATGACCAACCTCATCTTCTACCTCCTCACATGCTGCCATTTCCACCTCCCATTCAGCTACGTCCCTTTCCAACCCAGCTAAGTGATTGTCAATAAACAATGAATCCACATCAACATCAGCACCATCAAGCGCTGCAATTCAATCCACTAAACATAGATCAATGTCATCCTGGTCAAGAGCTTTATGTGAACCCTGTCCTTGTACCTTCTTGTCATGCAATCAAAGGATGTACGGCACATATACAAGGTCATTCAAGTGCTTTTGAGTCAATCTATTACGCTTTTTGGTGGGAATGGCCTCAAACACTCCAATAAAGCTCACAACTAGAAGCAATGCAAGGCTAAGATAATATGCAGATTGCAAGCTTTTGAAGATTCTGCATTGTGGCACCATAATCTTCCTACCACAAATCTACTAGACTAAAAATTGTCATTTATGACTTGGTAAAGATTTTAATAAACTTGAAAGAGTGAAATAAACGATAAAATAAAAGCAAACACCTATTTTGTTTACCTGGCAGGAAGGTGGCTACCCTACAATAGCAAACAGGTGAACAAAACAAAGGCCCTTCGACCTTCTTATAACTCTGTAACTTATCAAGTATGAGCTCTCAAGGGTTCTCATCATCAAATAATCTTCCAATACATGTGTCGAGGCAAACTTGAATCTTTGCATGTGCTTTGAAAGTAGGGAAGAAATTAAACTTGGGCTTTGAATACTAGGCAGCAACATGATTATGTTGGTGGAGTTGTCAATTCCACCTCTGATCACTTATGCACCATATGGGTTCATATTGGGTCTTGTTTGACCCATACAAATGTTGAATTGCCTCTTTGGCCTTATCCTCATGACCTCATATAGATACCCCAAGGGGTTTCTATCCCCATCCACCATTTGTAGAACCTTCACCAAACGGTCTGACTCCTACATATAAAATATTTAACAAAATCAGCAAATTATAGTATTAGAAAATTAAAAAATAAAACATCAATCAATGTTTAAATGCTTACATTGATTATCTCATCCCTGAATTTTCCATATTATCATCAAAAATGATCTTCGCAACCTTCTCTACTTCAAGCTTCCTAGAATAAGCTATGTTCCATGGCATTTCAGGGATGGGGACGGGAGGACGGCAAGGGACGCGTTTCCGGGATGCTTCCTTAAGAGTCAAATAGGGGACAACAGGGGACGACAATATGCAAAGTTTTAATATATTTGTGTCTGTGAAATTTTCAAAATATATTAAGATATTATAGATAGAGGGTAAGAGAAAGAGATGTGGCAATAATTGATAACAACAAGACAATATGCAAATAAATCACTGTATCACAAGTTACAACAATAGTATAACAACATAAATAATAATAGCAACAGTATAAATCAGTGTAACAGAATTATAACAATAGTCTCAAACATTAAAACCATGGTCTATCAATATATATATATCCAAATCAAAATGTCTCAAACATGTATCCGGAAGTCTCAAACATTAAAATATAACAGGCTATAGGAACAACATATGAAACTAAGCCTCATTCTAGCTATCAATATCCAAAGGCTCAGAATCATCTAAGTCTGGCAGAAGTCAATCATCCAATGGTAGCCCAACCAGTCCTGGTTGCACCTCCTTCATTTGAATTTTATCGTTTGTGGACACGAATTTGAACCTTGTGGGCCCCAACATTACCGCTTTGGCAAAAAGAATTTTTAAAAAAAAGTGGTTTTTTTTTTAATGCCAAAAATCATCCAAATGTGTAGGGGACACTTTTTGGTTTCGGGGATGGATTGAGGACATTTTGAGCGTGCACTAGGCATTCCAGACACGGCTAGCCATCCCCAAATGACAAGGGACATTTCATGCCATTTCCTGCAGATTTTTGAAATCGTGGACAACTGGGGGACATCCCCTTTTCGTCCCAATGTCCTTGAAACATTTCGGGGACAAAAACGAGTCCCCTGTGGACAGGAAACGCGTCCCCATGTAACAAAGAGAATAAGGACTCTCCAACTATCTTTCACTCACAAACATTCGTCTCAAGTTGGGCAATGTAGCTAAGATGCTCTATAAAGTATACAAATTAATGGCAAAATGTGACTCCTAACCACACAAGATTCTTATCATCAGTTTGTTGTCTCGTAAGCTCCAAGACATCTGTGGTTGTTGATGTACTTTGTGATTTCTCTTCCATCTTCAACAACATTCTTCACCCAGCTTAGTTTCCATGTGTCCTCAAGGAGCAAGTCAAAATGTTGTATCAAGAAGATGCGTAGCCTGTAAAAGTTTGTCGGCTGCCACACATACAAATCCATTATCGATCAATATCTAAATGACATTTGGCACTCCCACTTCTATCACCATGTCATCCAAGATGTTGCACAAGGTCTTCGAATTTTTCACTTCATTGAAGGCATCAATTGTCTCTAAAAATAGCAACTGCCCCCCTAAAGCAACTAGAAAGTTGATGAGTGTCTTATTCTACCATTCATCAACACATCATATAAAAATGTGCAGTCATTCTTTTCCCAATTTCTCCTTTGTTCTTCCACTAGTTGTGTGTGTTTTGGACCTCATCCTACAATAACAACCCACTCAATTCACAACTTAGGGCTTTGAACCCCGTACCTGTCATAGTCAACGCAATGACCAATTGCTCCTAATATGGACTAAAAGCAATAATAAATGGAATACTATTGTAATACCAAAATCTAGACATGCCAACTTTTCCTATTGTTGTACTTATTTATTCCATGAAGTAGCTTGCAATCCAAGATTTGCACCAGGATTGTTATGGGGAACAAAAAAGTTAAACATATCGTTGCTCGCCCCCGCACTTCCCAATCCTGTAGAAGTGAAATTTGTCATTGGGGCTACCATTGCTTCCATTGTACTCTTTTTTTGTCTTCTTTTGCTCATATGCTACAAGCCTACTTTTGCCTCCCTCTCAACCTCTTTTGAACAAGTGTCACATGGCGTAATATTACTTTCAGTGAGTTATGCAACGTGATATTTAAGTTGGTTTATGCCACTAATCGAAAGCTTCGTGCAATTATTACAATTAACTTCCCCTAGCACGGCACCTGGTGTCCAAAAAGAATCCCTCTTTCTACCACCACCTCTACTTGCAAAAGCCATTATATTGTATCTAACCGACCCTAGTTGTTATGCAAGTGCAAGTTGCAGGCTATAGCAATATAAAGAGCATAATTTAAGAGTATAACAACAAAAATAGTAAATACTCTCTTTTTATCCATCAAAACGAAAATAGGGGTTCGTTTATGAGCAAGTTATGACAGTCAATGTCAAAAACTGTAGGGATAAGATGTTACTGGTTGAGGAACATTATGAACATATTTTTTGGACACCTTGTGTTATCCACCCCCTCAACCTACACACTAAGTGAAGTGGGATATTCACTGAGAGCATATTGAGTTGGATGTTTCCATTTCCCAACTTGCTACAGAGTTTGACCCATATGATATTTGATCAATGATGGTTGATTGCTGACACTTGAACACTTAAATACATATCATGAAAGTCAAGTTTGATTAATATTTGACTATGAAATATGTGTTAAGTTTTAGGATAGCTGCAAATGTAATAGCACTCTATGTTGTATGTGTTTTCCAAATGCAACAATCTCTCTTTCATTTATATTGAGAATGAGGCTAGGAGAGACATGTCCCTTCATGGGACATGTCTAATCATTATTATGAGATTAATATAATGATAATTGATTATGTAACTACATAAATATATATATACATATATATATACACACACATGTAATATCTCTGAATCATTATTATATTAATTTCTCCTAATACTATTTTAGATATATATCTATATATATTATATCTCACATAATATATATATATATATATATACAATAGTCTCATAGGAAGCTACCAGGAACTCCGGTGCTATCCTTTCAGAAATTAACAACACCTTCTTCTCCCTTATACCCAAAAAGAACGATTGTATCGACCCAGGGGACTTTCGTCCTATTTCTCTTTGTAACACTATTTATAAGATATTATCAAAATGTATGGCGAATAGACTTAAAACTCTACTCCTGATCTTAATCTCCGAGGAACAAACAGGCTTTGTAGCCAAAAGATCGATCTTAGACGGCATTATCATCGCTCAAGAACTTGTTCACACTGCGCAAGTGACCAAGGAACCGAGTATGTTTATCAAAATA
>MU227633.1:20749-65327 GCA_018584345.1 Thuja plicata | reverse complement strand
GAGGTTTTCTCAACCCCGCTCTTTCCTACTAGCGCCTGCAGCGAGCGGGGTCACACTGTAAAACAATTATTTATATTAATAAAAAACTCTTCAGGGCTTCGGCCTTTTACCGATCAAAAAAAAAAAATAGTCTCATAGGATTTATCCGACAGAAGCTACAAAACATCAACACTCCCCCTCTTAGCTAAGGAGGATAAAATCCATCAAAGAGAGCAACACAAAGTTAATTGTGAAATTTTATTTTAGCTATAACCTCATTGTGATATCAAAGATATGGTCTAACCAAGAAGATCAAGTCTCGTGATATTCACCATAACTCATAAAAATATCATCTCATGATGATGGGAGCATTGGCCACAGAATATCAAGTCACATGATATTAACCAAGTACTCAGAGTAATGGCCTACCAACATCAAGTCTCATGATGTCCACCAAGTACTCAAAAGTTTATAAAGATATCATCTCATGATATCAGGAGCATTGACCTGCAGAATATCAAGTACTCAGAGTAATGGCCTACCAACATCAAGTCTCATGATGTCCACCAAGTACTCAAAAGTTTATAAAGATATCATCTCGTGATATCAGGAGCATTGACCTGCAGAATATCAAGTCGCATGATATTCACCAAGTGCTCAGAGTAATGGCCTACCAACATCAAGTCTCATGATGTCCACCAAGTACTCAACAAATGTCCATAGGTGATGTGCACTTACCATAGGAACATTCATATCACCTATCATGATATGTTTCAGCCATCATAAGATGTCTATCACAATAGAAGATCATGGCATGTTTAAGGAACCCAATCCCACCATGTAAGATATCATCTATCATGATTTGTTTCAACCATCATAAGATGTCTATCATGATAGAAGATCAAGTTATTGTAAGAATAATCACCTTCCAATAACTTTTACAAATACAAGTGATAATCATTTTGAAGTAGTCACTTCCTCGTGATGTACACAAGGGGCAGACCCATTAAAAATATGGAGTCACACACATGACATCCACCATGCCTCAGCGCAGAGGTTGGAAACAAGGGATTTCACCTTGAACTTCTCTCACAGAGAAGAACTCATTGAGCAGATATCAATTTGTTGATTTTTTCATCCAAGTTTTCTTAAGATAACCTGTCAGACTCCCTCTGAATCTGATATCAATCTTATTTTCCTGCAAGAGCATCCCTAGAAAAGATCGAGGCAAATAGCTCTTATAGTACATATAGAAATATATATCAGAGAGACTACAATGAGTAGATAAATGTAATATTCAAAGATAATAAATACTTATCTGCGCATCAACATCCTTGACACAAGTTGCTTCAATGAAGGTGCATATGCAACAAATCAGAAAACATCTATAAAGATTGAGTTTTCCAAAGACCCTTGCCTTAGGGCCCAAAATCTCTAGCAACCCATGTCAAACTCTTCAGTCACTCCTTTGGCTTGTTTACACTTTGCTACAATTCACTTGACCTTATTCTTTGCACTTGGTGTGGACAAAAGTCTGCAACACAACTTCACTCACTGGATTTCACATAGACCCGTACACATTCGGTTATAACTTTTTAACGCCACACTTTCTCGCCAATCGCTCTGGTGAGATTATTTAAAAATTGTTTATCACAAACATATCCAAAATGCAGAAAAATCCAACGGTTTATTTGTGAGATATGGTCCCTTTACTGAGACTGTATTTTCTGAGACAATCACACATTCACCATCAGCAAACTACTCTCTTACATTTGCAGCTTGGCTCTGACACCATGTTAAGTTTTAGGATAGCTGCAAATGTAATAGCACTCTATGGTGTATGTATTTTCCAAATACAGCAATCTCTCTTTCATTTATATTGAGAATGAGGCTAGGTGAGACATGTCCCTTCATGGGACATGTCTATTCATTATCATGAGATTAATATAATGATAAGTGATTATGTATCTACATACACACACACACACACACACATGTAATATCTCTGAATCATTATTATATTAATTTCTCCTAATACTATTTTAGATATATATCTATATATATTATATCTCTCACATATATATATTCAATAGTCTCATAGGATTTATCCGACAGAAGCTACAAAACATATGTTATTTGACTAATATTATGTTTATGTATTTTGAACTTAATTACAGCTACAAATATGTACATATTTTTTATTTGTATATTTTTTCTGCAATGGTAATCGATTGATATTCAATTATAAACAAAGGAGAGGAATACTCCTTAAATAGAGATTACATGCAGAGTTTCTAAAACAGAAACGAAAGACCAAAAAGAAGCATTCTATAATAAGAACTAACTACGTAAAGGAAAGAACCTAACACAATGACCATTATAGAAACATTACATAATTATTTTAACACCCTCCCTCAATGGTCATTCTACTAACTACCCTACAGAAGATTGACATAATCTACAGGTCATTTGGTCATGAATGCATATAAGGCTGCCCCCTTCTCATCAAAACACTCTGCAACATGAGCCTACTATTGAGACCCTCCTTAGTTCCACAGGACTTTTGGATATGACCAAGATTACCACAATTTGTCGACCACAATCCTTCCAACATGGTGTTGCGTAACAAAGTCATCCCTTCCTTTATTCAAAAATACCAAGATCAGCTTAAAAATCTTTGGATTTTGTTGATTAAAAATTGGCAAAAAACTCTGAAACCATGATTTTGTGGAAAATCGTCAAACCCTCAATGTGATGCTGAAATTATACACCTTTGTTTTTGTCGAAAAAAATGGTAAAAACCAAAAAAAAAATACCATGATTTTTAGGACAAAATCATGCAAAACCCTCCCTGATTTTTATGGAAAAAACCTTACAAAACCCTGCCATGATTTTTTGTAGAAATAAAATCAGAAAACCCACCATGACTTTTTGTGGAAAAAAACAGAGACCTTGCATGATTTTTTGTGGAAAAAAATCATGGAGCTCCATGATTTTTTTGTGGAAAAAAATTCAAAAAACCCTCTAGGAAAGAAAAAACCTACAATTTTTAAAGAATCATGCAAACACTAGAAAACGCAAAAGTACTCGCACTGCGGCCAAAGCCCTTCATCCAAGGCAAAACAAAAAAACAAGTTGTGTAGATAATATAAAAGTTCCACGATTTTTGCCAAAAAACCGTGCTAAAAGAATCTACAAAACAATAGACTTTGCATGGTAGAAGAACCTTCAGTAGATCTCAACAACCTCTACATGAGTAAGGCAGAAAATACTAATGAAAAAATCCTTTGCAATCTGCCATGACTCTACTCAAAGATTCAGCAAAAGACCCTTTGAATTTTGCAAAAAGAAGCCCATGAAAGAAATCTAGCTTGGCCTTCAGAAAACCACAACCTGCAAAACCTTCAACTTTGTTTGCAGAAAAAAGCCAACACACAAGATTCGAAACAATAAGCCATCACAAACTTGCCATGCCAAAACCCTGGGCATGCTAGAAATGAAGCAGAAATCCCTCGATTTTTTATTTCCCGAAAATCTAGTCACAAGCGCACAAAAGAAAAACCATCGCATTTTCTTGCGGGTTTTGCAAGAGAAAAAAAACATGGTTCTAGCAAAAAGACACAGCTCAAACTAGTGCAAAAAACCATTGTTACACTCAGATCTCTACTTGCGCAGACAAGGAAAAAAAAACTCTTTAAAAGCTTCTAGAAAGAAAAAACAAATCTCAGAAAAACAGACCTTCAAAATGGGGTGCGGGAGAAAAACAGATCATGAAGGCTTGACTTTGGAAAAATATGCTACCAAAACCTTGAAAAGTGATTTTCACAAAACCCAACACGAGCAGGAGAGAAAAAAATCGCAGGATTTTTGAAGAAAAATTGCTTACGACCTAACACAAAAGCCTTGCACGGACAAAAAGAAACATTCGCGCAAGAAAAACACACCTATAAACAGCCACGATCAGGTAAAAAAACAACAGCCACAAGCATGCAGATTCTCAGACACAAACTTGTGATTCTGCAAAATCAAGGACGAAAAAAAGAGTCAAAAAAATTCCCACATTTTTTCATAAAAAAATGATCCCAAAAACTTCTGGAAAATATCTAGGTAATGAGCACGAACTTCAAAAATTACCCAAAGGATCCTTTTGCTCTAATACCATGAAATGATAATCGATTGATATTCAATTATAAACAACGGAGAGGAATACTCCTTAAATAGAGATTAATGCAGAGTTTCTAAAACAAAAACGAAAGACTAACAAGGCACATTCTAAAATAAGAACTGACTACGAAAAGGAAAGATCCTAACTGAATGGCCATTATAGAAACATTACATAATTATTTTAACATTTTCATATTGATAAACCCAGCCCCAAAAAAAAATTGCCCAAACCCACGAACCAAAAGTTGATCCCCAACTCAAATCCTTGAGTCACTATGTCATGGTATCACCATTTAGAAGCTACCCTTTCTACATGGAATGAAACAAACTTGATGGCTTCTTCTTCATAAATTGCATTTAGAGACAAGTAGGTGTTGGGTTTTCTTGATCTAAGCACAGGCTGAACACTTTTGTGTCCCATCATAATAATAGAATATTTTTAGTACCGTAGATTCTTGCTATTTTTAACTCATTCTTTGAAATCTTAGTTTAATGGTCATTTAGGCTCTTTTTTGTATTGTATTAAGTAGTTTATTTTAAGTCGTCTATATTTAGACGACTTTGCTTTTTTATTAAAAGCTTTTGTAAACTCTATATATTCAGTTGAATAGTTAATACAGTTAAATCAGTTTTTTACAGTTTCATGCTATCAAAGCAATGAAATTTTTTGGCCAATTCTTTTTTTGTAGTGAAATTTGAAATTTGTTTTCACCATTTTTCGCAGTCTGCTTCAAACCCAAACAAGGGTTTACTGCGAATCCGTGGGTGCCTCTTGTCTGATGAAATCGCATCAGCCAAGCAAAGCCACGAAACGCGATGTTTTGTGTCTTTTTATTGCTAAAATTGTGTTTTTTGTTACTGTCAAAAATCACATTTTGTTTTTACGCGATTCTATTTTATTTCAGCCCACAATTTAGGTTTTTTGGCTGCATTCAACACGTTTTTCAGCTGCATTTTTTCCAGTTATTTGTCATCATTTTTCGCGTCGTTTTTTTAGATTCGAGGGCTTTTGATCAATAAACAAAAAAACATAAACACTGGTCTCCACATGTCTATTCTCCTACATTTCTTTTCTATTCGCATCTGTTTTTTCAACATGAATTTTGTTCATTTTTAAACGTGTTTTTCTAGGGTCGAAGCTAGTAGAGATAATATTTTTTCCTTTTTTTCTGCCACGAACCTATCATTTTCAATCTGCAAATTACTACCACATTTTTTTTGCAATTTTTTTCTACAAACGGATTTGCCACAAACTCGGCTAGTGTTTCTATTTTTGGCCACTACTTTGAAATTTTGTGCATGTGGAGTAGATCGACATTCTATCTAGTGTTTCTATTTTTGGCCACTACTTTGAAATTTTGTGCATGTGGAGTAGATCGACATTCTATCTAGTGTTTCATTTTCAAAAAAAAATTGTCAGTTTTTTGTTTCCAGGTTCATCATAGTGCAATTCTTTTGCTTCATGCATTTTAGTGTGTTCTACCTTGGTAATTGTGCCAGTTGATTGCCAGTGCCTACCTCAATTTTTGTGCCTTCACAAGGTTGTTCAGCAACCTCAGATTTCGTGATAGTGTCTTTGACCAACATTATGTTGGAGGGAAATCAACAATTCAATGGCCCCAATCACAACACCTGGAAGCAGCGCACTATGACAATATTTGAATATCATTGTCTTGACAAAATTGTTATGGGGAAAAAGAAACACGTCCTACTCAAACTGGGTCAAATCAAGACAAATTTGATAAGTGTAACCAGGAAGTTGTCATGCTCATAAAACTTTTTGTTACAGATGATCGACTCCCTCAAGTGCCTTCAAACAAAACAGCTAAAGACTTCTGGGAACTCTTAAAGGTTCTTCATGAGACGTCTGACAAGAGCCACACTTGCTTTCTGAAAAATATGTTGTTTTCTATCATGGTGCATGAGAAGATGTCTCTCCAGACACATCTTACAAAGATCAAGGACATTCGTGACTAGCTCGAGGCTATTGGCCGCAAGATGGAGGAAGAAGATATGGTAGTGACCACGTTGAAAAGCATGCCTTGATCCTACAAGCATTTCATTAAGACGCTCAATATCACCTCTACTAGTGTTGATCTGAAGTATTTTGATCTCAATATCACCTCTACTAGTGTTGATCTAAAGTTTCATGTCTCTACAATAAGCTTCTACAGCAGGATAGATGGAAGCAACAGTTTGGAAGCAATGCTAGTTTGTCCTCTACTGATCAGGTGGTCATCACAGCCAAAGCCTCAGACAAGGACAAAGGTAAACCTTAGTCCTCCAGTACAAAGCACCAAGTAAACCTCTGGCATCTTTAAAGAAGAGTGTTCAATTCAATTATTGTCACAAGTTTGGTCACATGAGGATAGATTGCAAGAAACGGTTGACAATCGCACAATCTTCATAGGGAGGGTCTTAGCAGAAGGCCCAAGCTACTACACATTCTGATCAGTAAGAGTTTGCCTCCTATGTGTTCATGGCCACATGACCATCACATCATGAGACATCATTGCTTAGTACACTGACTCTGGTCCCTCTCGGCATTTCACACATCGTAGGGATTAGTTCACAGAGTTCACACCTTTCTCAAATTCAGTGATCTTTGGAGGAGGCGAGGAGTATACCATTGTCAAAAAAGGCAACGTTCAGAATTCACTTGGTGGGAGGGATTTGATCTTTCTCAATGTATACTTTGTCCCAAATCTGAAGCTCAATCTGTTGTAAGTCAGTCACATTATGCTTCATTCTCCACAGCTGGATGTTGTCTTCCGTTTGCACAAGTTTGGCATTGTTGACAGGGAGCTTCACACTACAATTGCAGTTGGTCTTGAGGATCATGGTCTTTACAGACTCATTGATATAGGTGATTCTAATGAGCAGGCCCTAACAGCAAGAAGTACTTTCATCGGCAATCTTTGGCATTAACGGTACACTACAGTTGCATTTGGTCTTGAGGATCATGGTCTTTACAGACTCATTGATATAAGTGATTCTCATGAGCAGGCCCTAACAGAAAGAAGTACTTTAATCAGAAATCTTTGGCATCAACAGTATGGTCATCTAAATATTCACTCTCTCTCAATTGGCTCGAGATAGTTTGGTTGTTGGATTACCTGAGATTCAAACACATGATCATGGAGTTTGTGGAGCTTTTTGGGCTAGGAAGCAGTATAAAACTTCGTTTTCAGATGATGACGCTTGGAGGGCATCCAAGGTCTTGCAGTTGATTCATGCAAATATTTGTGGACCCATGAACACTACATCAGTCACTTGATGCAGGTATTCAAAGTCATTTGTTGATGATTTCAGCAAGAAAATGTGGGTGTATTTTCTTTAGCATAAATCAGAGGTGTTCAAAATGTTTCAAAAGTTCAAGGCCTTAGTGGAAAGAGAGTCAAGTTGTCAGATTGCCACTCTTCGGTCCAAATATGGTGGAGAATTTTGTTCATCTAATTTCTCCATTTTTTGTGCATCACATGGGATTAAGCATCATCTTACCACACCTTACACCCCACAACACAACGTTTCTTATTGAGCGCAGGAATCGTACAGTCACTGAGATGACTCGATCGATGTTTGAGCATAGAAATGTTCCAAAGAAGTTTTGGGCTGAGGTAGTCTTTACAGCAGTTTATCTTCTGAAACGGTCTCCCACACGAGTCGTTAAGAAGATGACCCCAAACGAAGCTTAGTCTAGACGAAAGCCCAAAATCAGTCATCTGAAAGTTTTTGGCTCTACAACTTATGTTTGGATTGCAAACGCCAAGAGCACCAAACTAGATTCCAAGACTCAAAAAATGATGTTCACAGGGTATAGTGATACACATGAGGCTTATCAGTTGTTGATGTTGGTACTGAATGTCTCATATTCAGTCGAAATGTGATGTTTGATGAAGAACGAGGGTCATTTCAGCCTTCTCCAGCTTTGAGCCCAAAGGATCAACCTCCATAGGCTGCAGATTTGCATGTTCGTCTTCCATTTGGTTGACCTAATGAGAGGGATTTAGATGACATTGTGTCACCCACCCCTCCACAAGACATCCAGGCTCCACATCCAGAGATTCCAGGTGATGTTGTTCCTCCTGTAGTGGATGTTGGTTCTCCTCTCTAGCCTAAGTGGTGGGCCAAGACCATTAGAGATCTTCATGTTGATGAACTTGTTGAGGGTAGAACTCCATGGAATAAGAGCAAGCAGAGTACCAAAGTCAACTTTGTCGTTATGGCAAACATTCACAGTATTTTTGAGCCTCGAACATATTAGGCTAAAGGTATACTAGAGTGGGAACAAGCTATGGTAGCTGAACACTAGAGTCTTATGAAAAACACCACTTGGGTGTTGTCAGATCCTCCACCAAAGAAGAAGCCCATTGACTGCAAATGGGTTTATAAGGTCAAGTATAAGGTTAATGACACACTTAATAAGTACAAGGCATAGTTAGTAGCTAAAGGGTTTTCACAGAAGGAGGGCATCGACTATGAGGAGACATTTGTCCCGCTGCCAAAATGAGTACCACTCGTCTTGTCCTCGCCCTTTCAGCTCGGTTTGGATGGCGTATCCATCAAATGGATGTCAAGAGTGCATTCCTCAATGGTGATTTGCAAGAAGAGGTCTACATGACACAACCTCTATTAAATTTTGAACCAGAATAGCATAAAACAAAGAGCATATATCTTAAAAGACAAGAACACCAGAGATACCTTGGGAAAACCGTCCTTATCGAGGGAAAAACCCAGCCACACCAAGAAATATCACTTTATTGAATAATGAATGAGTCTAGATACAATTCTCACAAAATAATTAGTCTGAACACCCTTAACGAACACTACACTATTTTTCTCTTTACAATAATATTGACTCAGATATACTTCACTCACAGAATGATAAATGTTTTTCATACAATACAAACAATACACCACACAATACTCATCTAAAGAAAACTCACAATAAACCAAACAATGATTGCCTACAGAATACTCACGACAATCTGAAACAAATATACACAATAATGATCAAAAATCCTGTTATGATCATACACTCTGCTAATAGTATTCAAAATAACATTAGCAACACTGTTACAGTATCGACGCTAGCAACCAGCACTCCTGATTCGTAGCCAAAGAATACATTCAGCTAAGATACCCAAAAACATCACTACAAGATATCTCATCTATTACATAGCGGTGACGCTTCATTGTATTTTGTGACTCGATAACCACGTACACAGCAATTACAAACGACTCTTTTGTTTCCAAAATCCACGCAGGAATAAGGCCCTTCAATTTTGATAGCCGACATACATGAAGGAAGACGCTTGGAAACTTGACTACCGTGGCACACAAACTGACGGCAGTTACAAGGAGTGACCGTTCATATGCTAACGTTGAAAACTTCATAGTCTTCAGTGATTGTCATCAAGAAGCGTGACTCTACATATCGATAAGTGTTTAGCATTGAAGACCCTTTGCAGTCTCAGTATACCCAATCATAAGAAAGGATTAGCAATGACAGCAGATAATAGATATCATCTTGTCATAGCAATTATCTCAATCACAACACTGATGTAATCATCAAAGGTACACAAATAGCTGTAACACCCCAAAATTGGCATCTTGCAACCCTAACCAATTTTGTTGCATTTGTCATTCTTCTAAATCATCAAAGTCCTAATGTACTAGGCAATTCTGCGTTTTGACTGACTTTACTCGACCTGAGTGTCAAATGCAAAAAACCCTAAATCTACATTAATTATACATTATATTTAATTCCTAAATATCTATTGGCTAAACAAACCCTATGATTGAATTAATTTAATTATAAAGTCCTAGCACTTTAATTAAATTAAATTCACCCCTTTTAGCTAAAACACATGAAAAGGAATTAAATAATATTTAATTATTAAATAAATATCCTCATTTCAATAATTGAATTTAAATATTCAAATAATTGAGAAAAACATATTTATGAGGTCATACTTTATTTATTTAATTAAATATTCTCTCAAAAATCTTCTCTTCAGTTCAAAAATAGAAGTTTTGAAATAACTGTGCTTTAAAGAGAAAGAAAACAGTTAAAAGCATAAATAAAACAGTTAAAATCAAGGAAAGAAAACAGTTAAAGCAAAAGGAAAACAATTTATTGTTTTCTTTTAAAGAAAGCTTTCTATTTTGAACTGGCTTTTCTATCTGTTTTATTTCAAAAAAAGAAACTTTCTATTCTGATCACCTCTTAGTCTATAAAAGAACTCCCATTCCTCACTCAAAACGCCTGGAGAAAATATGCATTGTTAAAATACTGAATTGTTGCTACATTTTATCATCTCATTTCTATTTAAAAGCTTTCATTTGCAATAGAATAATTTCAATTTCTTAGAATAATTGCATTGAAATCATGTCTTAGATTAATCTTGCATCTTTCAATTCTTAAGAATAATCTTGCATTTGCATTGCATTCATGGAGAAAAATCCTTCATTCTTAGATCGGTCTATGGTTGTGAGACTCTCGTTCTGAGAGCTATTTTGAAACCCCATCTAGATAGAAGGCAACATGTCAAATCATACAGGCATGCAGGATGAATAACTCATATTCACTTCTGTATGTGTCTGATGAACAAGGACTATGTTGAAGTGTATGGTTGAATAACAAGGCCAATTTTACCACATACAATAGCTCGTGCAGCTACCAAACTTCAACAACCTTCAGGCTTTCAGGTTGCAAGTAAAGAACGCCAAGTTTGCAAATTGGTAAAAGCTCTCTATGGCCTCAAACAGGCTCCTCGTGCATGGTACATCAAGATTGATAAGTATTTGATTATCAAGAGTTCCAGCGAAGTCCTTCTGATTCTAATATGTATGTCAAGCATGCTAGTGGTGAGATTCTTATTCTTGTCATCTATGTTGATGATCTGATCATTACTGGCAGTGTAGCACATTTAGTCGAGTAGGTCAAACAAAATTTGTGCCAAACTTTTGATATGACAGATTTGGGACTTCTCCATTATTGCCTTCGTGTAGAGGTTTGGCAAACAGATACCTACATCTTCATTTCTCAATCAAAGTATGCCAAAAGTCTGTTGGATAAGTTTTGGATGCATGATTGCACACCTTTATCTACACCTATGGAGAAAGGGCTCAAATTTTCAACTCAATCGGATTCACCAGTGGTGGATGAATCAACATTCAGACAACTAGTGGGCAACCTCATTTATCTCACTGCCACTAGACCTGACATTAGCTATGTTGTGAGCTACATCTCTCGTTTCCTGACAACCCCAAAAGCTGAACATTGGGTTGTAGCAAAGCGTGTGCTATGATATGTGAAGGGCACTCCTAATTTTGGCATTCTTTATGGTAGAAGCACGGATCCACGGCTCGTTGGTTTTACAGACTCAGATTGGGTAGGTTTTGTTGATAGGTGGTCACATGGACCAACAAAAAGCAGCAGGCAATAGCACTCTCCTCCACAGAAGTTGAATATCAAGGTATTGTTAAGGCAACTTGTGAGGCAATTTGGCTTCGACGGATGCTTGTAGACATGCAATTGCCTCAAGCAGGACCTACTCCCTTGTTTTGTGATAATTAGGGAGTTTTGAAGTTAGCCAAAAATCCAGTCTTTGATGAGCAGACAAAGCATGTTGAGCTTCATTGTCATTACATCTGCCAGCTTGTCAAAGATGGATCAGTGATGTTGCAATATGTCCCCACCAAGGACTAGACTAGAGATATACTCACCAAGTCTCTCAGTCCTAAGAAGTTTATCAAGTTTAGGGGGCAACTTGGTGTCGTTGATAGAATGACCATCAAGGGAGGGTATTGGAATATTTTTAGTACCATAGATTCTTGCTATTTTTAGCTCGTTATTTAGAATCTTAGTTTAATGGTCATTTAGGCTCTTTCTCCGTATTCTATTAATTAGTTTATTTTTAGTCATCTATATTTAGACGACTTTGCTTTTTCCTTAAAAGCTTTTGTAAACTCTATATATTTGGTTGAATAGTTAATACAATTATATCAGTTTTTTAGAGTTTCACATAACGGAAAGAACCTTGCCCAAATGTTGTGCAATTCCTTATTAGCCTGATTCTAAACTTTTTTTTTCTCGATTCAAGGACCATTTCAAAATTTGACCTTGCAGAGCGCACAAAATGACAAATCATCCTGAATTTCTTGCTCTAGGTCTTCATATTCAATGTGCAGGGCTGAAACGTCATTGATCAAATCCACTGCCCCTTCCTCTAACTGATCTTCTCTTCTATGCAAGAATTTTAATTCGAAGGGATTGAGCAAAGAACCAACTATTTGATTAACCCTTGATGCACTTCTCCTTTTGTTATGTGATTTTGGAGTTCTGAGAGCTTTTTGACCTTTCACAAATTGCACAAATATTGTCATTGTGTCTTTGAGATCTTAGGCTATTTCTCTCTACCCTGCATCCAAATTGATCATCACATCGAAATGGCTCGAGCTTTTCCTTCCTTTTGCTATCCTACTTCCCCCAAATCGCATTAACCCTTGATCCACAAGTTAGAAAGATTAAGGTTGTAATAGCTCTATAATATCCCGAACAGGGATATTGCGTATTTTTAACTGATTTAGCTCTACATGAGACCAATATATAAAATCTTATTCAATTGCAAGTGCTGCTTCTGGATTTAACTGTGTTGGATTTTTTTTGCATCCATTCAGAAACAGCACTCGCAATTTTAACACGGACTGTGGAAATTTGATGTTGTTTTGATGCAAAAAAAATCTCAAGCAGTTAAATCCAAAAAGCAGCACTCGCAATTTCAACATGGGCAGTGGAAATGTGATGTTGTTTTGATGCAAAAAAAAAATCTCACATGGTTAAATCCAGCAGCAGCACTTGCAATTTTAACATGGGCTGTGGAAATTTGATGTTGTTGATCTTATTTCAAATCAAATCTATTGCAACAAATTATATAGTTAACAACATATGCAAAAATAAATGATAAACACTTGCAAACTGAATGACAACAATTTGCAATAATTGTTTATCCTTTTGTCACAGCAAGAATTACACTTAAAGATGATTGAGTTTGTCAAAGCTTTCAAAAACAACTGGAACAAAATTATTATCAGAAACATATCAAACCTATAGCAACAAAATTACAATCCCTATGTTCTGTGAGGGCCACTTAAATCTCAAACAAATTGGTGTTGTAGGAGCTGCCCAAACAGCAACCAGTGAAGTCCAAATATAATCCTTGTATGAGATTCGCCACAATTAGTGCAGAGATTTCAATCCACAAAACAACTATGGACATCAGAGGGTTTTTGTCTTCCAATCTCCAACAACAGAAACAAGAAGTCCAATCTATTTGAGTGAAATCAATTGATAAACAAACATGTCTTCTCTTGATCCCTTTCTTGATTAATGCTACAATTTCAAATTATTTCCCTTTCCCTTTCCTTTTTCAACGCCATTATTAAAATGATCAACTTATTGAATAGCACTCACAACCCCATAACCAGGATGCCCAATGTAAACACTTGCACTTTCCTAAGCCCACAAGAAATGAAAAAGAAAAAAAGAAAATACATAAGCGTCACTGGTGCTAGTTTTTCATCATTCTAACAATCCCATGACTCTTTGAATCACTCAAAAGAACTTCCTGTAGTAGTTATAACCTGCTGAATTCTTTGCAACTCCAGCCTTATGGAGACCCTGTGATTGGAAAATTCTTCAAGTGTACATTTACTAGCAATGTTAGAAAACCTTACTAACATGTCTGATCCATTTCAAATCAAAAAGCATGTTGTGATGCTCATTACACTTTAAATGTTCTAAAATAGCTTAAACAACCCCCAATGTCATTACATAAATGGGAACATCTCAAAGCTGATCCAAATGGCAGCTCCAGATTTACTGCTGGCAAAAATGCTTAGCCTAATCCGATGGCCTACAGAAACACCCATCCATCTTGCATAATTTGTGGTAAATTGGTAATGTAAAGTCACTTCTTGTGGTCTAAGGTATTACCAAGATATTCTATCCAACGAGGCCCTACTTGTTACTCCACTGGATACTACACCAACAAATCTAGTGGCACAAGAAAATCTATAAAGCTTGAACCCATGCACTATCTTAACAGTGCAACAAGCATCATTAAGTGTATCTTGTTCTGATCCAAAATCCTGAGCATAAGCCACCAAGTACTAACAATGTCTGTGTTCATCTTGGGTGGGGCAGACCCCTGCCTTTGACTTGGCTGACACAAGGCAAAGAGTCAACCATGGAAAGGCAACTGTTTTATCTCCTTGTATAGCATTGTGTTATTATATGCACATTTGTAGGCAATTAGGAATCACGTAACAGACAAGGATTAAGAACAACAAACATCCATTCATTGCCTTCAAGGAATGCCATGTTCAAATATACAACACATCAGTAAATATAATGTTACATTTTATTTAGTTCATCTACTTCATCTCGGAATGTTAATCTATTTCTTAACTCTTGTTTAATATTTTGTTTCTGGCATCTGCATATAGCACATTTGAGTTCTAGCTATTTAAATGTTATCCCCCAAATATCTCCTCCAATCTGGAACAAGTACAAGACTAAAGAAAGTCCCCACATATCATGTGGCATTTTATCATGGCAAATTTTACACTGCCAGCAGCTTCTAAGAGAAAAATGTTCAGAATTGACCAGTTTGATGAAAGATTAAAAATAGTGAAAATCATATTAAACACATCATGGAAAGTGTAATTTTATTTTGAATGACAGTTTGCCATGGTTTAGAGATTACTGGAGAGTATTTCGTGAACCAAATGACATTATGACTCATGATGCAATTTGTTTTGTAGGCCAACTTTTTTAAAAATATTATAAAAGACAAGCCAATACACAGGACTGTCTATTGATCAAAATTTCTTTATCTAAAAGAAAACTTACATACCAATACTTTCCAGTTCTAGAAATAACCTCCAAAATACCTCTAAGCTCCTCTGTGAATTCACGCTTTGCATCATCTTCCCTAAAGACCAGTACACAAAAATAATTATGATAAAAACACTTTCTAATTAATAAATAGTATACAAAGCTTGACATCAGAAGATCACAAAACTAGATAACAGTTTCCCCCACATTTAATGTTCTGTAAAATAAGCATGGCAATAGATTAAGGCAACAGATGAAATAAGCAAGGAATTCAGCACATTCCTTTTACGTGAAAACAGAAGCATGGCATTTAATCATCAAAAGACTACTAGATAACAGTTTCCCCCACACTTAATATTCTGTGGGGAGACTATGGCAACAAATGAAAATAAGCAAGGAATCTATGCACATTCCTTTTACGGGAAAACAAAAGCATAGCATTTAATCATCAAAAGAATACTAGATATTTTTCAGAAGACTTGTGCAGCCTAGATAAAATCACCAACCAAAATGCAGATAAGGGTGCAAACCAGAACACAACAACTTATAAGAATAGTGGACATACATCAACTTTGCAACTATGCTAATGGAAAAATAAACAAACAAAAAAAGTTTTAAGACTGAATAGTGCATTTTCTGGAGTCCTAAGGACAATAGTATGATAATACAACTATAAAACCGGATATAAAAAAATTTATCACATTCATGAAAACTGTGGCTGAATATTATTGAATACACTCCAGCAAAGGTTACAAAAAAAACCAATCTTATGTAAAAGAAAGAAGATACATTAATGTCCCACAAATGACCAAAAACATATTGATGTCCACAAGATAATCAAAATGTACTGTCAAGTTAACTGAGCTGCCTAGAACTGCTACCAAGTGTTAAGTACAGGCAACACCTTTGTGGTGCATGAAAATGGGTGAAAACAACATAGACCCACATGTTAACGGTTTAAGCATTAGTGTGTGATCAAATTATCATATTCATTTGCACTATCACCTGAAAAGTTTGAACCATCCACATGGTACAGAGAATTTCTTGTTAGACAGAGGATAAAGGTAACAAGGGCGTGTTTTACTTCAATTCACTTCAAAAACAAACATTTGCAATTAGGTGTATATCCTCTACCAATTTATGACCTTTCCAGATGTCTTTGGGCAATGAGCTTGTGTCTGAATATTATTAAATACTGAGATAGAGTAACACGCTAAGATAGAGTTACCAAGAAAGACTGACTCTATGTAAAAAGACGAAACAAAAAAAAAACATATTAATGTTCACAAATGATAAAAAAACATATTGATGTCCACAAATGACCAAAAAATAGATCACCAAGACAGCAATGTAAATCAAGTATGATAACGCCAATGTTGGCATGTTGTGATGGTTAAGTTGTTGTGTTGTTGTTCTTGCCATCAAGGTTCAAAATTAAATCCCATTGGGATGAGGTCCCCCATTTGTGGCCTCACCAGTTCATAGCTCCAAGTCAAAGCGTTTACCCCTCTTTAAAATAAAATAAAAAGTATATAAACAAAGGACTAAGAAAAAAGTGAAGGCCCTAGAAAATTTACAGTTGCTAAATTTGTAATTCATTTGATAAAATCATTTCTAAGGTGTTTTCTGAACAGTAGGTTGAATATTGAATATATTCTAACATCCAATGCTAAAACACCGCTAAAATTAGCAACAGAAATGCAAAAAGTATAAAGGCGTTGTTTGACATTTGTGCACTTATATTGGCATTTTCATGATACCTCCTAAATTCCGTGATGTCATTACAACAAATTGGTACTGCTGCTCCAATTTAAGCATCTCTACCTAGTAGCTATTAAAAACCTTACTGGTTCAAAATGTTGTAACAAGAAAATGCATTTAGAGAATAATCAAGGTATGAAATTATCAAGTAGAGCGAACTGCCTAGAAATGCTACCCTGTATTAATACATGTAACATCCTTGTGGCGCATAAGCATGGGCGAAAACAGCGTAGGCCCACATGTCGGAGGATCCAGCATTAGTGCATAATCACATTGTAAAATTTGTATACACCATCATCTTGACCATCCACATGGTACAATGGCAAAACAACATATCAGAGGCAAAGTTGACAAGAGGCATGTTTTAGTTCAATTAACTCTGAAAAAGTGAAAAACAAACATCTACAATAAGATGTATGTTTTTTAATCTTACATGAAAATCTACAAAACCACAGTAATGGACAGCTTTTGCAAAAGGTCTTTTGGCAGCAAGCTTGTGTTTGAAACAATATTGTACTTGTAGTGTACTAAATTGTATCCCTTTACAATTTCACATTCTATTTGGGCCCCTACTTTAGTGTGCCATCTCCTAGATCAACCTAAACCTATTTGGGCCGTATTCAACATTAAATCTTTACTATTATCCCAAAATTTAACTATCATCAAATACTCAAACTAGGACCTGATTTAGCATCACAACCCCAACACTCTTGACTCCCTTTCAAAGGGCCTGTTTTTGTGGGACCAGGGCAACCTCCACCCATGTGCTGCCGAAATTCCCCAAAATTGCAGCCATTGCTAGTGTCAAACCTTCACAATTTGAATCCTAGTCTCAATTTTTGTACTTGACCGCTTTATGTCAGCCTAAACTCAAAAATACCTTGTGAAATAAAGCAATCTTTTATCATTTATAAGGTCTAAGACTTTTGAAGTTACATGTCCAATTGAGAGCATTCAAGCACTGAGCACATTGAGCAGCAAGCTATAGCAACAACATCCAACTATTATTTCATGATTGATTATGTTATGTTTATGTTTATCATGTTATTGCATCAAAACTTGGAGGAATTGCCTAAAGAGCATCGCAAAACCACCTTTCTGTAAAACTCCATGAGAGGGTTTCACACCTAATGCATAATCATTTCCATTATTACAAGCACTCTTTTTACATCAAAAAGCCGGGTTGTGGAGGTGGAAACACCAACACGAGATTAGGCTTAGGCAAGCCCCTATACAACACAACCATTTTTCCCTTTTTTTGTGTGTGCAAATTCAGATCTGACCACGGAGGGGGCTATAGGAGTTCAGAGTAGACAGACAGATAATTCCATATTTTGAACAGGAAAAAAAACCTAGACTACAGCATCCTCCAACCATGTCCGATGCTTTTTGGCAAGACTTCTGGAAAACAAACCTACAAGACCTCCTGACTCCATTGCTGAACCTTTCTGTCAATTTGGACACACTTGGGACTAGGGCACCTCCAACACTCTTCGGCGCTTTTGACTCCAGATTGCAGCTACAAGTTCCTCTCTATATCTCATTTCCAGATCTAAGCTACTGTGTTGATGATTTCCAGTTCTGTATTTCACTATTTATGCTGAAAGCCGTCATTTGACTATTATTTAACCTAGTTCATTTACATACACTTCACAAGCTCAAAGAGTCAAATCCTTTGCAACAAAGGAATCATAAACCTGAGTCTTCAGCTCTTCTATTAGGATGTAGTTGGACTTATTTATGATTCCAATGATATGTCATAGAGATTTGAGATATTAGTTTTTCCTAGGATAAATTCTCATTTCCATATATATCAGCACTTAAAGACTTTTGGATCCTTTTGTCTTCAGACCTCGGAAATTCAAACTCAATGTCTTAAGACATTCATAGCATGCCACAATAGAGGTGGTATAAAAATGATGATTGCCAATAAAGTTTATAACAAAGTATGTTCCTTGCAAAAAAAACTGTTTAAAGTAACAAAAACATTGATCAAACAATTAATCACATACTTAAGTTTGATTCATAATGACTGTCTATTGACCATGGCCACTTCATCACAACATATTTTATTCTCTGCAAAACAACACCCTAAGATTGAAAGTTCTTAATGGAATTATAACCTATCAAAAAAAATATGTACACAAGATTATCGGTTGCAGGATTCAATATTGATGTATGATTCAACATCAAAAAAATTATTGTTTTTAAACTAGTTGTTTCTTATGCCAATTCCCTATGGCATTTCAAGAGTGAGAAGCTTTGTAACTTCCAAAAAATCTCATTTTCTCCTTTGACAGTAACTTGAACAAGGAGACCCGATAAGCATGCTAATAAGTATCGGCCCTTGGGCCATACGGAGAGTGCATATAGTTATAATTGGCTGCTGAAGCTTTACACGGTTCTAAGCTCACTAAGTTCCTATTTGTTTGCTAAAAGACCTGTGTCCCAATCACATGCCCTTGTGATTATTTTATAAAAGTTCACAATGCATATCTAATATGACAAAATGTTTTTTCATTTAGCTAAGATACCTAAGTAGTAAATACTCAATCAAATGACTTTCAGATTAATTTGAGAAGGCTACCAGCCGGCTACTGACACTATGATCGCTTCTAACCTTATAGGCTAGGAAGTTCCTTTTCTTGGCTAAGATACCTTGACTCTGATATATTTCAGTATTCTACACTGCAATTGCTTTAGGTGTGTTTATCATCCGACAAATATGACAAAATGTTTTTTTCATTTAGCTAAGATACCTAAGTAGTAAATACTCAATCAAATGACTTTCAGATTAATTTGAGAAGGCTACCAGCCGGCTACTGACACTGTGATCGCTTCTAACCTTATAGGCTAGAAAGTTCCTTTTCTTGGCTAAGATACCTTGACTCTGATATATTTTAGTATTCTACACTGCAATTTGCTTTAGATGTGTTTATCATCGGACAAATAACACACTCAAACCTGAGCAAATAAAGTTTATATCTATTTGCTAGGATACGTCCTTTCTAATTACCGTAATTCATGTGTAGCAGCTCGTAACATCATATTAAATTGAGATCTCACTAAGTTGTTTGTTTTTTTTTGTTAAAGTAGAGTAGCTGTGAGAAACTCTTTTTCTCATACCTATTGTGCGGGCATTGATGTCTTGTCGTTTCCTGGAGCTCTATCCGTCGCTGTTCCGCGTTCCATTATCTTCCTCCTTGCACGGCTGAGCTTCCGTATTATGCTAAGTTCATTGGTTTTTATGTTTGGAGGTCTTATCGGTTCTTGGCTCTTGCGTGGCATTTGGGAGAGACTCTTGCGTGGTCTTTCGAGAGTTCTTCGGGAACTCTCAAGAGTCATATTCGTTTCATTCTCCGTCAGCTTTCTTTACTTGTTGGTTTTCTTTACTTGCTCAATATTCCTCCTTCTAGTGGTGTATGGTCTTTCTTCTTCGTGGGTGTTGTGGCTCAAAATATCGGAATTTTTCTCTCTGCTGGTTGATCCTTGAGTACAGAGATTCATTCTGTTATATGGTTTTCATTCTTTATGATGCTGGTTAAACGTGTGCATATTAGATATGATAGTTGAAATATGACAGTTGATTACTTTTGATACAGTTTGTATTAATGATCAGAGTTCGATCAATTCTTTGCATTCTCAGATTGTGATGATGTTAATCACATCATATTATGACATATTTATATAGATCTTAGAGAAGATCAAGGAATCCTGTGTGTTCATTTTATTGACTATATCTGAGACTCTCAGATTTGAAGTATCTTTTGTATTCAGACTTTTGTTTACATAATAGAGATTATATTTCGGTGGGCTGGTTTTTCACCCTTGGTGACGAGGGTTTTCCCAGGATAATTCTGATTATTGTCCTAACTTTTGCTGATATTTATTCTGATAAAATTGTATACTTCTGATTCATAATTTTAACATTTTTAACCCGCACATTCAATTACTTGCCTTTGCTATGGGCTTATCAGCTATTTTCATTTTGCTAAGATACGTTACCAGTCAATTATTTGCTCTTGTGATTACTTTACAGCTGTTTACAGCTGACTTCTAACATCATACTCAAATCTAAAATAAGGTTATAATTTATTTGTTAAAATATCACAATATTGAATTATTTTATAATTTATTTAAATTTTCTATCAACTTGTTATTCGTATTACAAATTCCAAGCCCATAAAATTCATGTTCACTGAAATATTTTAATGTTCAATTATTTGTTCTGTAATTAGTCAAGAGGTTTACAGGTCAAATGTTTATAGTTAGTCCCATTACACAAATCTAAACTCATGAGCTTACTATTACAATTTGTAAATTTCCTTTGCGATACTTTTAATGAGTTTCCTAGCGTTTTACCGAGACGCCACTCACATCTAAGATAATGAAAAAGTTCCTAACAGATCCAGATTACATCTACCCTTACAGCATCCTCTTTCAATTAAAATACCTGCTGCCTAATGGCCCCAATATAATTTTAAGTTTATGAAGCTCTCTTTAAAATTTAAATGAAGGCAACGGAAAACTAACAGCCCCAGTACAATCCTAAACTCATGAAACTCCCTTTAAAAAATAAACCAACACACCTCGAAACTAACGACACGGAGTCAACCTAAGCTCAAACACCTCTCTAACAACCCCGAAATTTACAATCCAATTATTTTGAGAGGAAAACCTTTCCACCAAATTTTGAACCTTAACCTTCACTATAGTTATAGCTCCACCATACCCTTCTACGAAATTTCGAAATATAACTTTTTTTCGAATCCTTGTGTTTTCTTCGTTGTTCTTTCAATAAATGAATACATTGAAAGTTACGGGCACATCCGCAACTTCTCGCCGGAACATAAGTAGTTAACAGCAAAAAATACAGCTAAAATGTTTCCCGCAGTAAATAAAACATAATGATCGCATGGCGCATGGAATTAAATAAAAATGATTGCATTCTATCTAATTAGCACTCAAACTAGAGTGATTCGTTTACATGTAATGCGTTTTGGAGAAATAGAATTAAAAAAATATTAAATACCTGCAAAACGAAGCGAGGGCTTCTGCGCCCGGCAATTCTTCCCGCGGCAGCTGCATTTTGATTTTAGGATTTTTATTATAAAAAATACAGGGTTTTCAGAAATAACACTCCCTTTCTTTCAAAATACAGAGGAAATCCTCCAGCATGAATGCGTTTGCGTCTCTATCGTCTTTCTATTATGGCGGTTTTAATGAGAACACTTTTCTCCACGGAAGGCAAAAAGGTAAATCTAGTTTTTTCCTTTGGGTGGCGGTACTATGAGAATTTATTGAAATCTAGTAGAAGAATTATTAAGGTAGGAGACTCGTGTTTTCCGTTCGCAAAATATCAATTAGTATGTGTTGCAAATTGTGTCAATAAGAAAAAGAAAAATAAGGACAAGGACGTAAAGCGTCAAGTTTCTGTCATGTTAAATGAATGAATGAATGATTTTAATGACATTCACGAGGCCCAACAGTCTAAGGGATCAAAGGAGCACTTAACCTTAAATGATTTACATAATCTTTTTCAACTCTGATCTTCTTTTATGAATCTTGACGAGCAAACCCGCAGTTTGGTAGACCGTATCCTCTTCAAATAGACTGTTCATGTTGTCCACTTTCAAGATGGTTTCATACTTAGCCTAAATATCTTCATATGTTGCGCACTCCACGAGAAAGTGTCATTCAATTTCAATTACGTTTGTCCCACAAAACATGCAAGTTCTCTCCTCCCAAGCCTCTTTGGGCCTCTTCCATCTGCTTGTCTCACACCTGAGATGATATGATCCCGTCCTCAAATGTGTCATTAGCAACCTTGTTTTCCCTTTAATAGCAGCCCTTAAGTATGTTTTCTCCCCATGTTCCCCGGTTGGGTTGAACACTTGCATATAGTAAGCCTTTTTTTGACCGATGTTATTAGACCACATGACACTCTGAAACTTCTCTATGACAAACATTTTTATTTCCACATTTGTATTAGGACACTCATGTAGCTTAATATTCCATTTGTCCAACTACTTATTATTTTGCTTCGTCTATGTTTTCTTTCTACGGATAAGATCCTCATCCTTCACAATTTTCAGCCATCGTTGTTCTTGCATGTTTTCCACCTTCTTTAAGTAACTAAGTAACTGAGTTATCGCTGAAGCTTCCAACGAAA
This sequence comes from Thuja plicata, assembly GCA_018584345.1. Taxonomy (NCBI): domain Eukaryota; kingdom Viridiplantae; phylum Streptophyta; class Pinopsida; order Cupressales; family Cupressaceae; genus Thuja; species Thuja plicata. The sequence goes on along the minus strand of MU227633.1, from coordinate 42,348 downwards.
AATTCCTAGCTTCTGCTAAAAGGATATCATAAGGTGCGGAGGTCTTAACTTTGAGATTGCTTGTACTTAGGTGCTTTTGAATTCTCTCTAGCTGTCTCCAACCGCGGTTTGACAGGCTACCACCCCACACCTCACAGTCATAAAGAACCACCGACGTGACCAGCAAACCAAAAAGAGTCTTCCTGGTTTTCCAGTCCCAAAGTTCAGTCATTCTGCATCTATTCTGGAGTAAATACAAGGCTTTCTAGCCCCCCTGTAACCTTTTCACACGACAAGTCTCCCAGTTGAGTTTATAATGGAAATCAATCCCAAGATACTTGTATTCTTTCACAATTTTCAAAGGGTTGCCTTCAAAAAGGAATGTAATATGCCTTTCTTTTCTGCTTAAAGAGAAAATTGTGATTTTGGTTTTGGTAATGTTCACCTGCATTCCAACCTCCTGGCAAAAGCACTCTAAGGCCCTTAAGTGATCTCTCAAACCTTGAGTCATTTTTCACATTAGAATAAGATCATCAGCGTACAAAAGAAGCTTCACAACATACCCTGTCAAATGTACACCTTCCCCATCTGTTTTGTTTAACCAAGTTTCTAATTTATCAATATATAGCCCAAACAAGGTTGGGGATAAAAGACATCCCTATTTAACACCAATGTCACTACCAAAACATTCTGGCATTCCTTCATTAGTTCTGATTTTGCCTCTAACTTTGTCATATAATTTGTGCAGTGTTGCTCTATACTCATCAGGGATACCCAATTCTATCATTATGTTCCATAACTTGTCCCTAGGTACTGTATCAAAGGCTTTCTTAAAGTCTACAAAACAACAATAAGCTTCTCCTCCTTGATTAGCCCATATTTTCTCTATTAAATGACGAAGAGTGATACAATGGTCAATGGTGAAATGCCTAGGTCTGCAACTCGCTTGCTCTCTGGCCCTTTTCCCCTCACCTCCTGCCCAACTGTTGATTTTGCGTTCTATCATGCTCCCGAACAGTTTGCCAAAAAGAGGGTTGACCATAATAGTGCAGTAGTTAGATGGACTATTGATGTCACCACTTTTAAAAAGAGGGATAACCGCGCTAGTTAGCCAATCTGCCAGAAAACCATCGCAGATGACACAGTTGAAGATACCTTGTATGTGAGGCTCAAGGATTTCCGCTCCCCATTTTAAAAATTCAGCTTGTAGCCCATCAATATCACTAGCTTTACCACTTGTCAGTTTCTTTATCATAAGCTTGATATCTTCAACCGTGAAGAGTTCCTCAAAAGTATTCACTATGGGAGGAACATTATTCTCGTGAGGCCGTTCATAGAGCAACTTTGCATATTCGAGCCATTGAGCATCCGTAATAGTGTTCTCAATTTGTTTTCTCTTTTGGTGTCGCTCTTTCCAAAACTTTTTGGGGTCGTGTTTTCCAAGGGATATTAACTCTTTCCTTCTAGTCTTAACATACTCTTCCTTCTTTGCTTGAATCAATTTTGTATACCACTTCTCGAGTTTTTTGCTAACGTCCTTCCATTTTATGGATCTCTTTGCAGCCTTACATTCCTCATCGTACCATGGATTTGTCGAAAATGTATCAGTATCCCTCTTCCTGCTACACATTCTTTTACATACATTTACAGCCTTGTAGATTATAGAAATCAGCAAGTTGCTATTAACATACTCACATTCCTCCTTAACCTTGCCACCCACCGAGAGGTTATTCATTTCAAGAATTTGTTGTTGAAGCCTTGCTTTGAATATGTCTGTGTTTTCCTGATTTAAGAGGATCTTTCCTTTGTTCGTTGCTTTCTTTTGCATGTGGGAATCTTGTTTATTGTGTGAGTTTTTGAAGTGAAGTCCAACTTAACAAATAAAGGCACGTGATCAGACTTCATCTCTATAGGGAAATCACCAATTTTGAACTCAAGAACTCTAGTTGTGAAGTTCTGCGAACAAATTATGTAGTAAACTACACTTTGCCCGTTGTATGTTTTGCACGTGATAGCCCTCGAATTTGACCAGACTCTCATCCCGTTGCAAATAACCAAACCAAACAAACTACACAACCCTGATAATTCTGATCTGAAATGTGAGACACCTCCATTATCATCTTCTGATGTTCTTTTCCAAGATTGATCGCTGCCCTCTACCAACCATATAGGGCTATCTTCTCCTTTTTCACTGCTAAGTAGCTGCAAAGACTGATTATTTGTTGTTCTAGCATTGAATTCCCCAACTAACATTATTTTACCCGTGATGCTGAATACAGAAATATATTTTTTCAAAGAAGCATACGGATCTTCCCTACCTAGATTTTGCCTCTTGTAGATCTTGAAGTTTTGTGGGGCAAAGTAACATGCAGCCACCTTAAAGGTTATCTCATTAACTATAATTTGTAGCCAAATATATTGTTTATTTGAGTCTTCCTTTACAAATTTCACAATGTCATACCACTTCTCATGTATAAGCACCGTGACCCCACCATGCCCTTTGCCTGTCTCATTCCATTTATTCCAAACTAAAAATTTCCTATAGCCTTCAAAATCTGGCACCTTGCAGCCATCATGCTCATGTGTTTCCACCAAAATGATAACATCATTTCCGTCTGCTATGTGCCCCACCCCAAGACCTCTTCTCCAAGGATAACTTCTGCAGTTCCAGCTCACAACCTGTAAGTGGTCCTGTGGGGCCCCAAATACCTATTTCTCCTTTGAGAAATGCTCACTAATTTGGGCTTTCCCCTTCTTCAGCCAAGCCTGTTTCCCCTCATTCCTTGTTGTTTTTACCTTTTCCCACTCTCTCCTTTGTTCTTCTTGTTGGGAAAAAGTTAGATCTTCATCTAGATAGAAGTGTGTGCCTCTAAGTAGCCTTCTATTTCGAAGGATCATATTCTTATCCTCCACATTTTTCAAGGTAATGTGTATGTGCTTGTCTCTCCCTCCATCTATCTGTTTGTTAATCCTATTTTCATGCTGAATATCTCCAGTCCACTTCAACTGATCTCTAAGAAAGTCTCTCATTCAAATGTTAGTTCTCTCTTTTTCCCCAAAAACTTTCACTCCTTTGATAATAATATTTGTCACTTTGTTATGCTTGTGTTGTTCCTGTTTTATTTGTATTTTGACTTGTTGTTCAATCATTCCCTTTTATTTTTTTGTTGATCTGCTAACAACTTGAGACCATGTTTTGGCCTCTTCTATCTGCGCCCTTAGTTGAGCTCTTTAAATTCCATATCAGCTACGGTTGATTGAATTTCCTTTAATTGTGTTGTATCCTCTTCTTTCCTTAATTATGATCCCTTACTTCTAGCTACTCTCCATTGCTCCAATTCTTATTTTATGGTTTCTAGTTCTTGTTGTCCTATCTCCATTTTGACCTGCATGTTTGAGATTTGTTCCTTTAGACTTTTGTTTTCCCTTTCAATTTTTCTCGTGTACTCTATCGTTTCATACGCTTTATTCTCTCCTTCCCAACTCCTTGCTTCTATGACCTCCATCCTCTTTTTTATTTCCACGAGCTCCTCAACATATGGTTATGAGGACCACATTAGCAATGTTGAAGTTGGGTTGTAGAAGATTTTTCCCTCTAGATTCTCTTCAGTGCTATCGACTTTATTCATTGGGTCTATTTCTCCATGATGCACCAATGACCTGAAGTTTTTTCTAGTCTCAACCTACACTTGAATCTTCTCAATTTCTTTCCCTTCCTGACATGTTTGCTCCACATTAGTGTGGTCAATCCCATCCAAGATTCCATTCACCCACGGTAAGATCATTGCAAAATAGTTCTTATGTAATTGTTTTAACTTCCGTATTTGTCTGCGCCTTAAGATACCTTTGTACTATTTTGTGTTAACCAGTATCAGTCTTTCATCTATATTACTTGCCTTCTTTTGGAGAAAATCTAGCATGACTGCCTCCCAAACCCCATCAAAACCTTATGTAGTGTTCTTAGGTCGAGGTGTTGTATGCACATTTGACTGCTTACAACCCTCTTGATATAGAAAGTTCAGCATTTGACTCAACAACTAATGTTTGGTGTTAAAACTGGCATCTCCCAGTACATTTGATTGAAGAAGTAGTTTACTGCTTGCTGGATTATGAGAGCCATATATATTTGGGTCATGACAGACCATTGCAAGACTCCCATCTGACTTATTATGATTGAGTGTCATTGTATAGCTGCCAGGTGTGTTTTATGATAGAACTAATTTTGTATGTTGTGCTGGAGGTGGTTTATGTTTAACCCATATTTGTTTTAGTTTTGCTAAGATTTGTTTAGAATATCTTGAAAAGGGGAAGCAGACAAATGAAATGATATAGAATAAAATAGAGGAGGCAGAAGGGTCTGCCCTGACAAAAACTATTGGGACTGTTGATATTGGAGCCCAACGACAGTAAATCTTTTGTTATTGTTTCCTTCATATCGTGGAGCCTGCATTCCAGGTAAAAGGAAGATTTAAAAAAAAGGTCTTGTTGCGGGACCCCATATTGTTCCTATCCGCGTGCTATTTTATAGCCCTGATCATGCACTACTTTTTTGTTGTGTGGCCTTGCTAATGATGTTTCCCTGCGCTGCCCTACTCTTTGTTCCTTGCTTTCCTGTCGTGGGTCCTACTTTGTTGCCTACTGCGCTACTCCTACCTGCTTCGCTCCTGCTTCATTGCGTTGTGCTCCTACTTCGCTTTAAATGTTATTTCTTCAAAGTTAATCAGTAATAAATTATAGCAATTGAAGTGTTACTTTTGAACGCAAATATGTATTAGAGTAGAAAATGACAAGATGACATTAATAAAATATAGTATTTTAATAATATTATATGTGAGCAGAGCATGTACACAAATATGTAATGTATAGGATCTTAATATTCACTTGATGATAAACTATAGCAGGAAAAAATAAACATAGAGTAGCCACCATATCACATAGATTTATAGGTTAAACTAAATATAATAATAAATCGATAAACATAGTAAATGGAAATTAATTATTATACTGATTGTCCACAATTTGAAAAACCGTGGGTTTTTCACCTTTGTAAGCACATCTACATGCAACAGAATTGTGCACCGTGCCAAGAGGATGCAAAAGTGCAAAGGCCAGAAGTAGGGTTCTGCAAAAGCAATGCAAGTGATGTATGATGCAATTGGTGAGACATTAAACAACAAAATTAGCTCTAGAATTCTGCTATTAATATTTCCTCAATTACATGTCAAGACAACAAAGCCAAAATATTCCAGAGAATTCAAAACAACAACCTTAGTCTTTCTTGCTCATACATTCCAGATGTTTTGGGTTTGTCAAACCAACACCTTCATGCTCCTTTTCAAATAGTTGAATAGAGACTATGAGTTCATTTTGAAAGGTCTAATTCTCATAGCCTACAACTAAGGCATGTGTGTTTGGCCAATCCTGTGAAGATTCTCACAAACAAGCATACAAAACCAAAACAATAAAACCCATTGCACCATGTAACTAGAATACAAATTTCAACAGATGGAAAATCATCGGGGAGAAGTACCCAAACAACATTTGGGGACCCAACCAACCTCAGCCTCTACAGGGCTTTGATCTCTCTCAAACTACTCTGGTAATCATGAATTTCTTTTAAGGCTACAATCAACCCATCCTCCTTTCTCCTGCCTCTATACACATCCGAATAAGTCCCACTGCCTACCCTTTCCAGAATTTCATAGAGCGAGGTGATATCCCTATTTCCATGAAGACTCCAGCTACTCTGCACATCATCATTCTCCATTTTTATGACCTTTGTCGAATGAACACTTGAATCAAAGGTAGTTGAGTAGCAGGAGCCGAGAGGGAGCATGATCTTGCAACTGCCTTGGTGGTTGAGCAGCAGTTGTGGGATGCTCAAGAATTGGAAGGCATGACCTCAGCTAGGGTCTCTGGTGTTTTGACCCTGGGTAAGGGAAGAAGTTCATGAAATTCAACAAACTGAAAATCAAAGGGAAAAATCATATGAATTTCAACAAAATAAAATGCATTAGAGAGAGCTAGTTTGGAGGGGAAAAAGGGAAGAACTTACTCAGTGCCATTTTTGTCTCACAATGCGAAATTGCTCTGGAGAGAGATCGCATGCCACTCTTCCACTAACTTTTATACAACCATTGAATCAGAACCAGTCGAGGGAGACATCAATCCACTTCTCTTATTTCCTAATCTCGCTACGCCAAATCTAGCTAAGAACTTAAACGTGGGTTGAATTGTGAATTGACACATGTTGGTCATAGACTTGTATATATCCCACTAGAGGCTTTTTGTACATTTCAGGCCGCGTAAAGCCATGCTCTGCATCGCTGCTCTAGTCATTGGTTGTATCACCCAGAAACCCCTCTTTCTTTATCCAATTCTATTTCTTATTTCATTGTTAATAGATAAATATGTAAGCCCAAATCAATTGTTCATGGTGAGTGGCTATCCCCGAGCAAAACAAAACATGGATGACTGACTCAGCAAGAAGCTACAAACATAGCTCAAGCCTAAAAGTCAATTGGCCCAACAAAAATGCCAATGCTCCTAATGAGCTTCCATGATGACCAAAACACCTAGTCAAGTTCCACAAAACAAAAAATACTAAGAGAAAAAATTTCTTAATTCAAAAAGACTGACTAAAAATTAATATAGGTACCAGAACTGCTAAATGTTTGATTCTCCCAGTATAGAGGCTTCCCCAAATACGCCATTGCTATCAGAGTCCCCAGTACCACAAAGAGTTGTATGGCTATGAAAATTAGCTTCGTCTTCTTCAGTTCAAGAATCCTTGCAGATTGAGATGGTGAAATTTTCCATTCTTGGGTCATGCTGGGAACCTTGTGGGTTTGGTGGGGGTTCCCTGGTACCAAATGCTACTATTGGGAAGTTATAGTAAAAACATTTATTTTTGTAGAATGGGAGATGGACATATGCAAGAGTTAGAAATTCATTGATTTTCTAGTGGAACTTGTATTAGATTAGTTTACAGATATAGGTGCCTTTTGCTTGTATAATATCTATTTTAAATTTTTGGATGACTTTCGTATCCACCCCCACTAAACTCTTTTTTGATGGAGGTTGGCATTCAATGGCACTTTTATTGGTGAAAACATAACATAGCCTCTTGTGGCTCCAGATTTGTAGACTTTAAAAAAAAATGGTGGAATTTGCATTAGATGTCTTTCTCTTGTATAATGTTTGTTTTAAATTTTTGAGAGTTGCCTTCCTATCCAGCTCACCAAACTCTTTCTTTGATAGAGGCTCACACTCAATGCCATCTTTATTGTTGAAAACACATTTATCCTATGAAAGACATATTGATAATTAGTTTTTAATTGAAGGTCCCATGGATGGTTGTGTGGGCTAGCAAGGGTAGGTGGGATGTTGCCTTTCATGCACTGGACAATGAATTGGGTAGATAAAAATGGAATTTGAAAAAAGAAAACTTTATTTTTTGCGTTGATTGTTTGCTATATCGACCAATCAAATTATAGAGAAATGTTATTTATATAATTATTGCAAATAAGAAATAAATATAGATAATAGACTTTTTGTTCAAAATATTTAATTCAGTGTGGTGATTGGTTAAACTAATATCAAATTTTTTTTTGCTTGAATGCATAAGTATCCTGCCTTGGCATGAAATAATAAATCATTTATCTTATGGTTTGAACCGTTGTGATTTTCTAAATCTAATTTTCATCTATTTTTATTTTTTTTCTCATTGGTCCATCTTAAATTTAATTTGTTGGAGTTTTTGGCTTTTTAAATTAACAAATAAGTCTTTCAATTATGAGGATATTTTAGAGGCTGGCAATTTAGGTACTTTATTTGAAGAAACACAGCTAGAAAGAACAACAAACTTGGTGGTCAAAATTCACTTCCGAAGAGAAGATTTAAAGAAGAAATTTCAAATGGCCTAATTTACGACACCTGAGTCAGGGGTGGGTGCTTTTGTAGTGGGTCCCATAGGTTACTTCGGCCTCGCGGACGTTATTAAAATCTTTCATTCATTCAATGGGTGATGAGAATTTACAACAAGACTAATATTTTGGGATAAATGTAGATTATTTTATCTATATTGTTTTTTACTAGCACATTTTTAGCCCAAAAAAACATTAGTCTTCTCCCTACTTTTTGCACCTCCATATAGCATTTATTATTGCACGCAGTTGCCAACCGATGTTATTCCAACTCCTCTTTGGATATGGAACTAGCAGATAGTGCTCTATCCATTGGTCATCCACATTTACAAAGTGTAAACTCTAGCCATCTAGAAAGAAAAAAAATATACACACAAATTGCAATAGATTGTGTTTCAGAGAATCTCGAGTTGGGTTGAGCCAGAGATGAAATTGTTGCTCTTTTTCGATCAAATTTCTATCCCCTATACCGTTGACATGAACATTGGTCTATAATTTTAAGCCTTTCTAAGTATTATTCCCAAAAATTGTATGTTTATTTTGTTGTGTCGTCCTTGATAACGTTGGTTGTGTTTTAGTAAAATTGGGTCAGTTGGAACCATATTTGGGCTTGGGTTTTGAAGAGACGATCTCTCACTGGCCAAGCCCTAATTAGGAATAATGGGTCCCAGAAACCTATCTCTAATGATCTTAAATAGTCTAGTTTAACCCTAATTATATTATACATATTTAAGAGTGCATACATAAAATGAAGTGGTGATCATTGTAGTATATCCTTTTTGGAGTTTTCTATTGGGATGGGTGACCTCAACGGTCAATAGTAGGCATGTATTCAGATTAGACTGAAGTTCTTCTAGCCATTTTTTATTGTAAAATTTTGTTAATTTCTATAGGTTTTGAAATTGTCCTTCATTTTTCATAAAATGGTCTCACTACTATTCTCAACCAATAGAGGGTTGAGTGTTGAAAAAGCCCTCCTTGATTAGGATTTTCATAATGTTGTGTTTCATCAGTTGGATGTACAGAAACCCTATAGTATTTCAAATTTTGGAAGGTTGATCAGGGATAACCATGATGACCTCAACATACTAGTGAAAGCAACTACTTAAGTCCAATTAAAAATTATTATTTTCATCATGAATACTAAATTCATATGCGCAAGGAAACTTTCTTGGAATAGCCAATTACATTTGCTTGAAAGTTTCTAAAGCCTTTTCTAAAAATCCATTGTTGTTGTCTAGGAGACTACATTTCTTTAATGTATTTTGTTAAATATTTCAAATGCCTCATGTATGCTTCCAAATTTTGCATGTGTGTCGACTACAACATTTCCAACTATAATATCCAACATAAAACCTCCTTCCATTATGCTTTGATGGATGTCCATACCCTGTTCCACAGCTCCCATTTTGGCATAGACGGGAAGCATGCAAGCAAAGGTTGTGGAATTTGGCTTTACAACTGTTAATTACATTTGCTTAAAAGTTTCTGAAGCATTATCAACAAATACATTTTGCACATGTGCCCTGCAATCATGGCATTCCATGAGACCGCATTTGCTTCAACCATTCTGTCAAATAGTTCCCATGACTTGTGTATGCATCCACATTTTGCATATATGTCTACCAGGGTAGTTGCAAGTACAATATTTCAAAATGATCCCCTTAGTTAACGCTATGCTAGATGGTCATACTCTATTTTGAAGTTCTTATTTTAGCACAGGTTGGGAGGATGTTGGAAAAAGGTTCTGGAATTTAGTTTTGCTCCTACCAATTGAATTTTCTTGAAAGTATCTAAAGCCTTATCGATAAGTAATTTTGTGCATATCTTGCAATCATTGTAATCCATGATAAATCATCTCTTTGAGGCATTATGTCAAACACTTCACGTACCTTGTTTAGGCTTCCACACTTTTCATAAATGTCTACTAGGGCACTTGCAACTACAACATCTGACAAAATTCCCTTATCCTCTATGCTTTGATGGATGTACATACCTTGTTCCAAAGCTCCCATTTTGGAATAGGTTGGGGTTATGCTAAAAAATGTGAACTAATTGTGTTGTAGACTCATTCATTATATTTGGTGAACAATGTGATTGTCTGGTGAGGATACCCATGTCTTATGCACAATGCAAAAATTGTAATCCATGAGACTTTGTCTCATTTTATGATTTGGTCAAAGACTTTGCAAGCATAATCCAAACTTCTACACTTGGCATACATGTAAATAAGCTTATTACAAACAATTGGGTTAGTAGAAAAGACATATGACCTATGATTGATGTAATAGTGGAGATTCTTCCCTTGTGAAAGCATGTTACCACGATGACATTGCCAGTGATGAGCCTGGGAGCATTTTCACTCTCAGCATTTTTATACCCTTTTGAAACCTTCAAAGGTAACTTATTGAGGACTTCCAACTTTCAAAACCCAACGATGACAATTGAAACATGGATGGCAATGACATTTTGGGATTGTAATTGCAGTGTGAAAAATATGAAGTGGTAATCTATGGAAGACTAACAAATGATTTCGAGTTTACTTTTTAATTTCCACTATAAGATTATTTGGCCTAGAAAATTTGAAGCTTAATATGATCATGGAATTATAATATTGTTTTCTACGATTGTGGTTAAAGATTATTATAGTTCAACCAATTTTTGGGTGGCTACTATAGACACTAATATTTAAATAAGTTATTATTTTTTATTAAGAAAATAGTTCTCATGCTTTGTGTATGCATCCACATTTCGCATATATGTCTACCAGGGTAGTTGCAAGTACAATATTTGAAAATGATCCCCTTAGTTAACGCTATGGTGGATGGTCAAGCTATTATTTTAGCACAAGTTGGGAGGATGTTGGAAAAGGTTTTGGAATACAATTTTTCTCCTACCAATTAAATTTTCTCGAAAGTATCTAAAGCCTTATCGATAAGTTCATTTTTTGCATATCTTGCAATCATTGCAATCCATGATAAATCATCTCTTTGAGGCATTATGTCAAACACTTCACGTACCTTCTTTAGGCTTCCACATTTTTCATACATGTCTACCAGGGAACTTGCAACTACAACATCTAACAAAATTTCCTTATCCTCTATGCTTTGATGGATGTACACACCTTGTTACAAAGCTCCCATTTTTGTATAATTTGGGATTACACTTTAAAATGTGAACTAAATGGGTTGGAGACTCGTTCGTTGTATTTGGTGAACACTGTGATTTCCTAGTGAGGATACACATGTCTTACGTACGATGCAATAATTGTATTCCATGAGACTTTGTCTCATTTTATCATTTGGTCAAACACTTTTCAAGCATTATCCAAACTTACACACTTGGCATGCATGTAAATAAGATTATTACAAAAAGTTGGGTTGGTAGCAAAGACATACGACCTATGATCGATGTAATAGTGGAGATTCTTCCCTTATGAAAGCATGTTACCACAATGACATTGTCAGTGATGAGCCTGGGAGGATTTTCACTCTCAGGCTTTTTATACCCTTTTGAAACCTTCAAAGGTTACTTGTTGAGGACTTCAACCTTTCAAAACCCAACAATGACAATTGAAACATGAATGGCAATGAAATTTTGGGATTGTAATTGCAGTGTGAAAAATATGCAGTGGTAATCTATGGAAGACTAACAAATGATTTCGAGTTTACTTTTTAATTTCCACCATAGGATTCTTTGGCCTAGAAAATTTGAAGCTTAATATGATAATGGCATTATAAGATTGTTTTCTAGGATTGAGGTTGAAAATTATTAAAGTTCAACCAATTTTTGGGTGGCTACTATAAACACTCATGTTTAAATAAGTTATTATTTTTTATTAAGAAAATAATTATCGTGCTTTGTCTATGCATCCACATTTTGCATATATGTCTAGTAGGGTAGTTGCAGGTACAATATTTAAAAATGATCCCCTTAGTTAACACTATGGTGGATGGTCATACCTTGTTCCAAAGCTCTTCTTTTAGCACGGGTTGAGAAGATGTTGGAAAAGGTTTTGGAATTCAGTTTCGCTCCTACCAATTGAATTTTCTTGAAAGTATCTAAAGCCTTATCGATAAGGCCATTTTGTGCATATCTTGCAATCATCGTAATCCATGATAAATAATATCTTTGAGGCATTATGTCAAACACTTCACGTACCTTGTTTAGGCTTCCAAATTTTTCATACATGTCTACTAGGGCACTTGCAACTACAGCATTTGACAAAATTCCCTTATCCTCTATGCTTTGATGGATGTACACACCTTGTTCCAAAGCTCCCATTTTGTCATAGGTTGGGATTACGCTAAAAAATATGAACTAATTGGGTTTGAGACTCGTTCGTTGTATTTAGTGAACATTGTGATTGCCTAGTGAGGATACCCACATCTTATGTACGGTGTAATAATTGTATTCTATGAGACTTTGTCTCATTCTATCATTTGGTCAAACACTTTGCAAGCATTATCCAAACTTCCAAACTTGTCATACATGTAAATAAGCTTATTACAAAAATTTGGGTTAGTAGCAAAGACATACGGCCTATGATCGATGTAATAGTGGAGATTCTTCCCTTGCGAAAGCATGTTACCACAATGACATTTCCAGTTATGAGCTTGGGAGCATTTTCACTCTCAGGCTTTTTATACCCTTTTTAAACCTGCAAAGGTAACTTTTTGAGGACTTCTAGCTTTCAAAACCCAAGGATGACAATTAAAACATGGATGACAATGACAATTTGGGATTGTAATTTTAGTGTGAAAAATATGCAGTGGTAACCTATGGAAGACTAACAAATGATTTCGAGTTTACTTTTTAATTTCCACCATAGGATTATTTGGCCTATAAAATTTGAAGCTTAATATGATCATGACATTATAAGATTGTTTTCTAGGATCAAGGTTGCAAATTATTATAGTTCAACCAATTTTTGGATAGCTACTATAGAGACTCATATTTAAATAAGTTATTATTTTTTATTAAGAAAACAATTATTGTGCTTTGTGTATGCAACCACATTTTGCATATATGTCTATCAGGGTAGTTGCAAGTACAATATTTGAAAATGATCCCCTTAGTTAACGCTATGCTCGATGACCATACCCTGTTCCAAAGCTCTTATTTTAGCATAGGTTGGGAGGGTGTTGGAAAAGGTTCTAGAATTCAGTTTTTCTCCTACCAATTGAATTTTCTTGAAAGTATCTAAAGCATTATTGATAAGTCAATTTTGTGCATATCTTGAAATCATTGTAATACATGATAAATCATCTCTTTGAGGTATTATGTCGAACACTTCATGTACCTTGTTTAGGCTTCCACATTTTTCATACATGTCTACTAGGGAACTTGCAACTACATCATTTGACAAAATTCCCTTATCCTTTATGCTTTGATGGATGTACACACCTTGTTCCAAAGCTCCCATTTTGGCATAGGTTGGGATTACACTGAAAAAATTGAACTAATTGGGTTGGGGACTCGTTCGTTGTATTTGGTGAATAGTGTGATTGCCTGGTGAGGATACCCATGTCTTATGTACGGTGCAAAAATTGTACTCCATGAGAATGTGTCTCATTCTATCATTTGGTCAAACACTTTGCAAGCATTATCCAAACTTCCACACTTGACATACATGGCAATAAACTTATTATAAAAAGTTGGGTTAGTACCAAAGACATACGACCTACAATCGATGTAATAGTGGAGATTCTTCCCTTGCGAAAGCATGTTACCACAATGACATTGCCAGTGATGAGTCTGGGAGCATTTTCACTCTCAAGATTTTTATACCCTTTTAAAACCTTCAAAGGTAACTTGTTGAGGACTTCCAAATTTCAAAACCCAACGATGACAATTGAAATATGGATGACAATGACAATTTGGGATTGTAATTGCGGTGTGAAAAATATGCAGTGGTAATCTATGGAAGACTAACAAATGATTTTGAGTTTACTTTTTAATTTCCACCATAGGATTATTTGGCCTAGAAAATTTGAAGCTTAATATGATCATGGCATTATAAGATTGTTTTCTACGATCGAGGTTGCAGATTATTATAATTGAACCAATTTTGGGCTACTATAGACATTCATATTTAAATAAGTTATTATTATTTTATTAAGAAAACTTTCAAAGCACATTGGAAGAGAAGCAATTATTATTAGTCACTTAAAAGAGTGAAGATAATGTATGATTTATTTATTTCTGATGCTAATCTCTTAAATTTTTTTTGGACCTATCATAGTAAATTCATTGTCAACCAATGTTTGCATCATTTTTTATGGTAAAAATTGAATCCCTGTTATCAAAGTCAAGGAAAACAATTGTAACTATGAATCTCCTCTAGGGCAATTATGAATGTTTTATGCATTGTAGAATTAGATGTTTAATGTTGGGAAATTCAAATACATAATCTTATGTTAAAATCCAAATGAAGAATTAAAAGTTTTGTAAGTTTCAAAAATATGTTTATTTTCCATAATGAGATGTGCACAAGATTAGCTTTACAACACAAATCCGACACTTATTGCTACATTCTCTCATTAAAATTTTAAGGAGAGATTAAAACATCTTATAAATTCTTCCATTGACCATTTACAAATATTTGTGGCTCTCTTTTTTTTATTTCATCTCTATTTATATTAGATATATACTTAATTCTATTTTTCCTTTCAAGGTTTCTGAGGTATCCTATGTTGACCAGTATTTTACCATATTTAAAATCCATCAATCATTTTGTGATTATAGTAATATAAATTTTGGCCAACAAAGCCAACAGAGTTCAGGTACCTAAATATTTTTTGATTCAAGCAGTGATCGTATAATCCTAAGATCATGTTCCATTTATATATGATTATAGTGATTGACATGCACCAAATTTATTTTTACATGATACACAAATGGTGCTCTATAACTTAAAGAACACACTCATGGAATAAAATTGAAAATTAAAAATAGGGAGACATCCAGAGAATGTGTGATTGTTGAGTTAATTATATTTTTATTCTAAGTAAAATACATCCAATAGATTGTACAATTCACATTTTTCACATTGTAGATTTTTCATATTAGTTAATTTAAAGTATTCTTACTGGGGGCACTTTATTTTCCACAGAAAGATTGTGTCCTGATACATGCTTTGATAACCATTTACAATCACCACTATTTTGTGAGTCTTTTGGCACTTGATTTTGCTCATCTTAAACAATTACAAGGTATTTTCTTCTCTCCTCTAACATAGTTAGTACTGAATACTTTTAGTCTTTTAAAATGACACCTTTTTTGTATTTGAATGACATCATGACACTATTTGGATCAATTGCTCTTCTTTGAATGCCATAAATCAATTCCCTTTTCCAACATTATTTTTATATCATCATTATCATTCATTTTTATCACAACCCATTAAAACATAAGGGCAATTTAAAGCAGATACTATTGTTTTGGGATGTCTACAAATTGGTCTCTTTATGAAATTTGATTTATATGAGCTTGCAGATGGAAGTTATGTTCTACATAAATGCAGTGAGTACACAAGAGGAGCATGTATAGGACCAATTAAATAAAATGATTGTGTCAGATGACATAGACGTTCTTTGTTTGCATGTTTGATAGAGGTATGCCTACTATAGATTTGTTTGAGTTATAACTAGTTTACTTAACAATAGTTAAGTTTGAATTAAATCTTTCTTGGCCATAATTTTTGTTAATGTAATTATATTTTTTTGTTTTTTTACACGAGCTTGCAGATGGAAGTTCTATTTTACATAAATGCAGTGGATACACAAGAGGGGCATGTATAGGACCAATTCAATAAAATGATTGTGTCAGATGACATAGACATACTTCATTTGCAAGTTTGATAGATGCATGCCTAATATCGATTTGTTTGACTTATAACTAGTTTAATCAACAACAATTAAGATTGAATTAAATCTTTCTTGGCCATATTTTCTATTAATGTAATTATCTTTTTCAGTATTTTGCATAAGATTATTTTTGTACCACTTGAATTTATGTGTTCCAAATATGCAGTTCGGATATGTGAAAATTACTTTTTTATGCTATATAGGTTGGAATTACCTAGACTTTGTTGTTTAGTATTTATAATACATTTTTCTTTGGACACTGGCTTAAAACCTGATATTTTTCTCTATTTATTCCAATTTTTGTTTCATGATTATGTTTTTTGTCGACTAGGAAAATCAACATTAAAGTAACGTACATGATCAAAGTTAGCCATAAAATCATGTAAACTAATCCTAATCACACCAATTAGACCATCAAAATGAAACATATAAAATGTAAACTAAAGTGAAGAAAACCAAGCACTTCTTTGATGAAGCCTCAATTATTTTTCTTCATCCTCTAATATGATATGTTGTTCTCAAGTGGATAAGTGCACCAATAAGATGAAAGCAAGTATGGACAAATCGACAAAATAAGGACGAGGATACTAGAAATCATAGTTTTTGGACAAATTATCAAAATGACAACAAGACATTGGAAAATCATGTTTGCAAAAATGAGGCCAAAGAGGCCAATTTATCTATTTTTGATATTCAAATCGACGAATGAGATCAAATTTCAATCAGAGGTTATGATTGAGTATGAGAACTCATTTTAGCAAATGACAAGTTTATGACAAATTGATTAGTGCATTTAGCAAATGGAAATTTATGAAAAAAATATGACAAATTGGTTAGTCATTTGGGAAGAAGAAATTAATGGGAAGAAATTAGGAAAGTGTGCAAGGAGAAATTAAGGGAATATGTCATAAGAGTGAAAAGTGGAATTATGACACAAGACAAATTAGGGGGATTGAATTAGGGAAAAGTTTAAGGAGTGAAAAGTGGGATGGAGGCTAAATTAGTGGGATGGAAGTCAAATTAGGGGTCATGTCACGAGTTAGAAAAGAGGGGAAATTAATAATAATTAAAATTTATTAATTCCCTCACATTTGGGAAATTAGCCAACTAATTAAATAAATTTAATTAGTTGTGGGAAAAGGAGATAAACGAAGGTAAATATAATTTATTTACCATGACATGAAACCTTAGGATAAGGGATCAAACTAATGGTTATTCGCCCCTAAAGGACTAATCAACTAACAAGATCCTTTAATCAAACATGTGGTTAAGGATGAATTGACAAGATATGATGAAAATTAGAAGATGAACATTAGTAATTAAGTAAATAATTTTTATTATTTAATTAATGAAGAATGACACAATATTGACGAATGATGAAGATCAAACGTGCAATATAGAAGACATGTAAACAAAAGGAGAGTCATAGGTGTTGACCATTTTTTAGTATCTACACTTTCAATAAACTTTTAGAGGAAGAAGCAAATGGTTCTCTAATCTAGAGTAAATGGAGAAACACATTCAAGCATTCCTCATTCAGGCTTCTTGTTTACTTTGGCAACCTTTTCCCAACTTAGATCTTATCTCCTCAAAAGTGGTTTAATATTTTGAAAAGTATCATAAATATAAATAATTAATTGTTAATTGTTTGCATAGCTTTAAGAGCAAGAAATTAACCTCATTAATATTTTTTTTTCTTATGACATGATTTTCTCACTTTTGAAATATATCTCTTTAGACTATATTCCCATCTACTCCCTGGTAGAAAGTACCAAATATAGTACAAATCTGTTTCATATAGTCCAAAACACGCAGCAAAACTATCTCTCTGATTAGTCCAAAAAAGCACCAATTATCAACTCGTTATATGCTCTACCCCATTCATATATAAAATAGCTAAATTTGACATGCTCTCAACTCTATGTTGTCAATATGCTAGCAATGTTGATAAGAAAATATTTACCCAAAGCTATCTCTACCAAATCACATATATCAACTCAATTTTGATTAATTTTTTATATCTTTTGTTTACATCATATATTGTATAAAGATGCAATGCGCCAACGTAGAGAAAATAAGCTATTTTTTGCAAAAGGTGAGGAATACAACTGTATCACAACTCTTGCTTATTTTTATTATTGTTGAGATTTTTTAGTGAATGAATAACATATCAATTTTAGGAGAGAGGTGTGTGTATGTAAATGTACACTTGTACAAAGGGATCAGTGTAGGTAGAATCTAAAAGTAAGGTATGCAAACAAGGAAAAAAATGCAACTATATTAGTGTTGTCACAAGCGATTGCACCTGAAAAGCTAAGTGTGATACTCAACAATCTCATGAAACATGGAAAGATCTCCAGGCCTATGGGCATGCCTATGGCGGAGTTCAATCTCCAGAGAAGGTTGATTCCTCTCAGTAATCACCTAAAACTATCTTTTTAAATAGAAAAATGGTAAGAAAGAAACTTGTAATTTAAACCTATACTAATAGGTGATGCACCAAATAATGAACTAAGATATGCAACCTACAAAACTCACAAAATATTCAATCAAATAATTCTAAAACTCGCACTACTCAACAAAACAAGTGATGCATAAGTATTTCCTATAAAGGATTGAACCTAACACTTGCATGGAGGAAAACCCAAATGGTTTTCTCAACTACAAGCTATCAAAATCAACTACATAATCTTGGACCTGCATAAACCATGTATTTTTATAGTGACTTCTATCTAAATGAGACAAATTCAAGGACATAAATCACAAAAATGATCAAATCATCCATTCACAATATAATACCAGAAATATCAAGAAGGAAAGCTGTTGATATCTATTGAAAATCAAGAAGCATGTTGTTACAAAACTTAGAAGATGAGTCTCAAAAACCCTTCTTCTTTTTGTGTGCAAGAAGCCAAGAGAAGAACTACTAAAACAATATCAAGAAAGAAGTCTTATGGAAAAGACTTCCCACTATATTCAAATAGAACTCCCATGTGAACTAAAATGTAACTCCACTCGAACTAGAACTACAAACCCACCTCAAAATGTTAAAAAAAACCCATATGGCTGGATATGAATAAGAACCATGCACAAAGAGGGGTACAACTTAATATATCTGCATAATGATAGGCCCAAAACCCCCTAAAGTATGCATGCATGATGTATAGTCCAATACTAATGAAAAATTGTCTATATCTACCCCAAATCTGTCCATCAACCATGCAGGAAGAAAACCTCCCCTTGGGCCATATCAAACTGAAAAACTCTGCATGCACTCACTCCTATTTTTAGGATCAAAATCCAATAAGACATCTCGAAACCCATGTTTCTATATTTTGCATTTAAAATAACATTGTTAAGTGTTTATAATACACACTTAAACAATATTTTACAATTTAAATTTTCATGCAAAAATAAATCTAATTTTGAACCCTTAGTTCACACGTTGCCCCTTCTAGCTTCCCAGTTACATCTACTTGACAAAGTGTCAAAGCATATCATTCATTCTTTGCATCAAGGATTACATTTACTAAGTGAAATGTGAACATCACTTAACAAATATTTATACATTTATACATTACACTTAGACGCACAAAATGAAAGGAATAAAATATAATAAAATAATAATCATATTTTATAAACTGATTTATCAAATGCACTTTAGCAAATATCTTTACGTGATATTGCTATCTAGATTCAACTTTGTAGTTTTTTGAGTCAAACTCATTGACCCATGTTTCATGAGTAGTGGTTCATTGGAACCCATCTCTCATAAGAATGAATGGAACATTTATCACTCATTGCATCTAGGTGATACTCATAGAGGTGGAGCACTAAGACTTCCAAGGAGGCCACCCATCCCAGTAGTACTCTAGGTGAGTGCGCTTTGTTAGAGTTAAAAGGGTATTTTCACTTATTAATTAAATCATTATTGATTTAATTATTAAGTCACCTTTCACTTATTAATTAAATCATTATTTGATTTAATTATTAAGTCCCTTTTATCTCTATTTCACTTAAGCTAAACTTTAGGCATGCAATAATTGATTCTTTTATTAATTATTCATGCAACCTTGGTTTCTTCACCCAACCTTGGTTTATTCACCCAACCTTGGTTTCTTCACCCTTTTTAGGGTTTTGATCTCATTTATAAGGATTGGTCACTTTGTAAGTATCTAATTCTTTGTAATAATTGAATCACTCTCGGGAATTCTCTCAATTCCTTCTCTCAATGATATTTCATATTTCTTGGACATTCTAAGTTGTGTCTCCATGCTTTTCTTTGTGACAGGTTATTATGTTGCAGGTGATCTTGGCTTATGAATTCTAACACGCTTAACTATGAAGTTTCCTCCATGGTCAAACTCACTCTTCTTGCAATCCCATTTCCAAAACCTTCAGCAAGTGCTGTGCCTTATGAACCATTCATTACAAAGCCCCTTAAGCTCATCAATTGATAAGTAGTAATATTTTACACATGTCAAATTGTGATATTGCTATCAGGATTCGACTGTGTAGTTTGTTTATTCAAACTCATTGACTCATGTTTCATAAGTAGCGGTTCACACGAACCCATCTCTCATAAGAATGAATGGAACACTTAGTACTCATTCGATCTAGGTGATATTCACAGAGGTGAAGCATGGGGACTTCCCGGGAGGTCACCCATCCCAGTACTACTCTAGGTCGAACGTGCTTAACTACGAAGTTTCCTCCATGGTTAAACCCACTCTTATTGCAACACTATTTGCAAAACCTTCAACAAGTGTTGTGCCTTATGAATGATTCATTACAAATCCCCTTAGGCTCATAAATTGATAGTAAGATATATTCTCCACATGTCAAATTATGATATTGCTATCAGGATTCAACTGTGTAGGTTTTTGAGTCAAACTTGTTGACCCATGTTTCATGACTAGTGATTCATACAAACCCATCTCTCACAAGATTGAATGGAATACTTAGCACCCATTTCATCTAGGTGATGCTCATAGAGGTGAATCACTGAGACTTCCTGGGAGGTCACCCATTCTAGTACTACTCCAAGTCGAGCGTGCTTGACTATAAAGTTTCCTCCATGGTTAAACCCACTCTGCTTGCAACCTCATTTGCAAAACCTTCAACAAGTGTTGTGCTTTATGAACCATTCATTACAAAGCCCCTTAAGCTCATCAATTGATAAGTAGGATATATTTTCCACACATCAAATTGTGATATTTCTATCAGGATTCAACTATGTAGTTTTTTGAGTCAAACTCTTTGACCCATGTGTCATGAGTAGTGCTTCACACGAACCCATATCTAATAAGAATGAATGATGTTGGACTCAATGGGAAGTAGTACTAAGAGGCGAGGGGTGAATCAGTACCTCTAAAACTTTTAACACTTTAGCCAATTTATCATTAGTGATCATTCAATTCTGATTTACCAACCATTACTGTTATTCTTTCGTATGTATAAATTGTTTGTTAACAATCTTTACAATCATCCATAGAAACATTCATGAAATTAACAAACACATAACACAAGATATGATATCAGAAAACTCCTATTAGGAAGTAAAAACTGCAGTGGGGATGGCACCCACAAAACTTCACTATCTGCAGAATGGAAGGGAGACGGTTAAGGCTTACAATTTGATCACTTTTGATGATCTACCCTGTTAAGAGTATTAAGGTGGAGACCTGTTAAGATCTACTATGTTAAGAGCTTCAACAACACTGATTTAAGTGTGCACTCAGTTATGAGATTTACAATAGGACGGTTAAGCCCACCTTTCTTGAAAGGATTTCATTAGTGTACTACACTTGTTAGAATGAGTACAAAT
>MU227633.1:9074-20699 GCA_018584345.1 Thuja plicata | reverse complement strand
ATCACCTTAAGTGATTGATGAATACCTTTTCTCTACTTGTCGGTAGCCTCTGTTTTGTTCTTGAAAACTGATTTGAATCTGTTTGTGTTCTTCTGCATGAATTCTCTATCTGGTCTTTAGTTTCTCTATGTGGCTACTTTCTTCATTGAACAACAACTGTTTTGAATGGGTCGAGCACCTATTTATACAAGTTTTTTGACCTATCTTGGAATTCATGATTTACAATGTTAACTCTCAGTTCCAAGGTTTACAACTTGACCTTGATCTTTAGTTTGCATGTTTTAAAACAATAAAATGAATTAAAACAATAAAAATTACATTGCTTCCTCCACACATAATGGATTAAAAGCAAATCAAGAATTTATAAATACAACTTCAGTGATTTATCTGACGTGGAAAGTCAGATCCACTTTTTGCGGGATGTAACTGACTGTCAGTTCTTGGCTGTCGATTTGAACTTGCAGTCTGTCGACATTCCTTAACTGAACTATTCATTGGGTTCCCTGTATCTGTCAGGTTCCTCTCTTTGCTATTCGTCAGGTAGCACTGTTGATACTTCATCGGGTATCCTTATCTTTTTGTCATCGGGTAACCTTAGTGTTGGATAGTGTTGTGCCCTGTCTGTCGGTTTAGACTAAACCGATGGTGCAAATCATGTTTTTCTCTAAGTATACTAATGGAAAAATCTAATGCCTTCAATCTCCCTGATGAGGCCAAATTATTGCCTTTATTTCATATAATTTTAAATACTCTGTTCTAATTTATGTCATGACATTTGTGAACCTAGCCAGTTAAAACTTGTGATGAAGTCCAGTTAGAACTAATAAACCATGGGTAGATATTTGTGACATATTTTGCCAATATTATACATATAGTGCAGTATTTCATATAACCATCAGAATATATGTTCTAATATCTGGATTTAATTTGATTAAGCTTGTTGCATGAATATTTTTGCATCACAACTAACTTGTCAGGGAAGGAAGCGGCTGGAGAGTGGTTGACAACATTCAAGGAAGACTGTTGAGGACCAGCTACGATGGAGTGATCATCACAGCACTAGGAGACACGACTACTACAATGGAGGAGCCACTATTCTAGGATGTGGGAATGTAGTGCTGCTATATTCCCTCTACACTTTATTATGTTGAACTGGTCGCCCAAGCTTTATTACCCACACCGCGGGCTGTTGTGTTTCCATCTTCTTCTTTGACATGTTTTCAGCAAGATAGTTTCTTTTCTATTTTTTAATAAGTGTTCGATCCTCTATTTATAGGGATTGGACCGATAGTTTGTAGTTAGAGGAAAGTTAGAGAGAGAAAGTTTTTGGAAGAAAACTGTTATATCTTACAATAAGTTATTTTAAGTTTAATGTATTGTTCTTATGTAATGAGTTTTTGAAATACAATGAAGTAATTCTTGGTTTATGTTCCATGTTAATAGATTAGTAGAAGCCAACCAAGGGGGCCCACTTGGGAGGTGGAATAGATTAGAGTAGAGTAGATTTACCTTCGGCATTTCTAGTATTTCCAATATTTCATATAGAAGTTATAGTTTCTTCCTACAACATTGCACTTTGTGAATGTTCCTGTAGCATCTGCAAGAATAGTTATAATGGATGTTCTAGGTTGAAAGTATAGGTTTAAATAGAGTTTGCAATTTCTAGAATTCATTTCAGTAAGGAGATAAGTGTATTATTTTCCTGCAGCACTAGTGTAGGTTTCTTTTATGTATTTCTTGCCTTCCTGTAGCATAAGCATAATGACTCTTTAAGGAACTTATGGACATACTGTGCCAACCATTTCAAGTATACGTCCCTAGTTTGACAAGTTAAATGCACCTCATAGTGGGAGAAGTAGTCCTTAGATTGAATAAAATATTCCTAAGAAAGGCCTTGAGCATGATTATTCCACACCTATTATGAGGCGGTTCATTTTTGGCACAACTGCTGGGGATGGTGTCAAGCTAGGAACATTTTTGAGTCATTTTTTTATTCCTAGTTAGTTTTTAGATTTGTATTCCTAAAAATTGCTTCACAAGCGTGAAGAATTCAATTGCATGCATCGAAGAGAAAGGCGATGAGATGAATATGGCAGATTTCTCCCAGCAGAGTCTGCTAATTTGAATGAGGAAGTTGAAGAAGTTGAGTTACCCTTTGAAAATGCAAGTCCTTACTTTCCTGCAGCATCTTCCTCCAGAGCAGAACCATTTGATATAAGCTGTCTTCGGCCTTTTGCTGCAATCTTGGCCAACTTTCTAGATAATTTCGGACCAAATCCACCTGTTGTTAACAATCCCGTAGCTAATGCTCCTTTCCAGCAACAACCCCATGGTCAAATACCCCCAGTAATGGCACAACCTACTTTCCCGTTTCCTCTCCCGAGCCTTATAAAACAATGCTAATCTCAAAAATATACCTACATCTGCTCTTCCAAAGTTTTATGGTCTTATAACGGAGGATCCTGACACTTTCTTGTTTGAGTTCGACATACTCTGTCGAAGATTTGACTATAATACCGATGCCCATAAGCTCAAGTTGTTTCCTGCAACACTGAAAGAGTCAGCCTTGCGATGGTTCATGGGCTTAGGAGCCAATGCAATAGGTACCTGGGATGAGATGCAGACATTGTTTCTGCATAAATACAAAGATTATTGCAAGGGGAGTGACCCAAAAGGAGATGATATCTTTAGATTGTCTCAAAAGGAGGATGAAACATTGGAGGACTATGTCTCACGTTTCTTGTACACAATGCAGAAGAATCCCCATCATGTACTGGTAGAGGATTCACAAAAACTAGTCTTCTTAAGAGGGGTAAACAACAATTGTCTGGAAGCATTAAACTTGATGGTTGGTGGAGACATATCCCAATCCTTTTGGGATGACCTCAAGAAAATCTGTCTCAACTACTCAAGGTCAACTGTGAAGAAAGGCAGAGGATACCGACCCACAGTCACAAAAGGGATTAGTTCAGGTGTTTCAAAGCTGGAGATATCTAATTTTCTCACAGATTTCAAGCAAGACATCATAAATGATGTAGCTACACATCTAGACACAATGACTGCCAAGAAGAAGCATGCAGAGGCTGAATCACAATTGGCTGAGTACTGTCTACACTGCCGCGAACAAAAGAAAGACTGCGGATGTAAGCTGGTAGCAAACTTGGAAAATCAACATTTGCCAACTGACTACATGAAGATAGATGGAGACAATGATCAAGTGTTCTTCGTTTCTCAACGTCGACCATGGGCTTCATGATAAGGTATGCCACAAGACCCTCTACAATTTTCAAATTCTAACAATACTCAGTGGCAAAACAAAAGTTATCAGAACACTTCTTAGTACTCTCAACCCTAGTGGCCTAACCAACAAAATAACCAATGGCCTAACCAGCAAAATAACCAGTGGCAAAACCAGAAAAAGAACCAGTGGCCTAACTAGCAAAACAACCAGTGGCCTAATCAACAGAATCAATGGAAACCACCACAAAGAAATTGGCAGCAAATTAATCAATGGAGGGGGCCTCCATAGTGGCCTAACCAAAATTATAGTTGTCCACAATTACCACCTCCAGTGCAACCACCTGCAGCAACTAATGCTAATCCAAAGCCAACCCAATTGCCTGCTCAACCTTAGCCAAATCCAAACAACAAATAGCAGCAACAACAAACATACACTATTGACACTCATCAGTGCCCTACTTATTCACTAGAGATATCTGATATCCATTTGAGGTCTTGTACCACTTTGCCTACACCTTAATATCCTATTATCACAGAAGTTGCAAACATTCCTGCAACACTACTTCTAGAAGCCACACTGTCAAATACCAGCCAGCCAACTGATATACCCAACAAAGCTATTGCCCACACTTCAATAAATCCACCCTTTCCACATAGGCCAAAAAAAGAAAAACCTATCCTAAGAGGAAGAAACATTTGATATTATTGAGCAGCTGAAAAATATGAACATCCAAATCCCTCTATTCCAAGCTATCAAAGATATACCTCTTTATGGAAAGTCTATTAAGGAAGCACGCCTTAAGAAGCTAGGACGAAAGAAGAAAGACCCTCAAACAGTCCATGTTGTAGGGCAATTACCGAATATCATGTTAGGGAAGGTGGTAATATCAAAGTATTTAGATCCTAGCAGCCCAGTAGTCGACCTGATAATAAATGGACAGACTGTGAAAAATGCTTTAGTTGATTTGGGAGCAGCAATAAATGTGATGAATAAAGATACAATGCATAGGCTAAGCATAGAAGGCTTAAGAACAACACCTACGATGTTACAACTTGCTGATAGTTCAACTGTTATTCCAAATGGTCTCATAGAAGATGTGGTAGTTACCTTAGATTCATGGGAGTATCCTGCTGATATTCTTATCCTATCACCTAAAGTAAACTTTGCTGGCTATCCTGTAATCTTGGGAAGACCCTGGCTAGCCACCACTGATGCCAAAATTAATTGCAGATCAGGCAGTATGACAATTTCAAATGGTCAAGCCATAAGGAAGCTAGCCCTATATCCTCCTGCCCAGCCCCAGCCAGACTTGGGAGAACCTATTTGGCCAGACTTAGGGGATGAGGAGGAAGAGCTGAATTTAGTAGCCCAACTCATGATGTTGCATAGGCAATCTTTTCTAAAGATGCAAGAGGAAGATGATGTGATACAAAGCATTCTTACCAATGAATGTATTGTGGCTAAAGATGTTTCAGAGAGTTATGTTTTACAACTATGTACCTATGAGGACTGTGTATTTCCAGCAACCCCTAAAATAATTGATCAATTACTACCAAGTGAAATAACTACAAGTCCAGTGCCCGAAGTGTCAATGGTAGAGCTAACAACAACAGTGGAACTTTCCCCTGGTCATAACCTCCATGTAAACAACAAGTTGTCCCAATCACATTTGGCATTGTTAACCAAGCTCCTCAGTCAACATGAAAAAGTCTTTGCATGGGATTATGGGGATATGGAAGGACTAAACCCTAAACTCTGCACCCATAGAATCTACATCAGTGATGGAAGCTTTCCACTTCGTCAACCTCGAAGGAGAATAAATCCTGCACTGAGAGAAATAGTTAAAACTGAGTTGCAGAAGTTATTGGATGTTGTATTCATCTATCCAATCTCTGATAGCAAGTGGGTATCACCATTGGTCATTGTACCTAAGAAAGGAGGTAAGTGGCAGATATGTGTGGATTACAGGGAATTAAATAATGTCACAAAGAAGGATCACTTTCCTTTACCTTTTATTGACCAAGTCTTGGATAATTTGGCTAGAAAGAAATACTTCTCCTTTGTAGATGGATACAGTGGTTACAATCAGATAAACATTGCCCCCAAAGATCAGGAGAAGACCACATTCACATGCCCTTGGGGCACATATGCTTATTCAGTATTACCATTTGGCTTATGCAATGCACCCGCTGCCTTCCAGAGAGCTGTGATCAGCATCTTTGCTGATATATCACATGATTGCATGGAAGTATACATGGACAACTTCACTACATTCGGTGTTACATTTGAGGAAGCCCTGAAGAACTTGGAGAGAGTACTAATCAGATGCGAGGAACACAACCTGTCTCTCAACAGTGAAAAGTGCTTTATGATGATGCAGGAAGGCGTGGTGTTGGGACATTTTATCTCCGAAGCTGGAATCCAGGTAGACCCTGAGAAGATAGAGGTAATTCTCACACTCCCTATTCCCACCAAGCAAAAAGATGTCAGATCTTTCCTAGGTCATGTTGGCTATTATAGGAGGTTTATCCAAAACTTTAGTCAAATAGCTAGTCCTCTGTACACCTTACTTACCAAAGAAGTTGAATTTTCTTGGATAAAAGAATGTGATGAATCCTTCCTACAGCTCAAGTCACTTTTAACAACTGCACCAATACTTAGGGGTCCTGACTGGACTTTGCCATTTCACATACATACAGATGCTTCAGACTATGTCGTAGGTGTTGTCCTAGGACAAACGTCTAGAAACCTTGAAAATGCAATATATTATATCAGTAAGAGTCTCCATGGACCAGAGTTAAACTATACAGTGACTGAAAAATAATTGCTAGCAGTAGTTTATTTTCTGAACAAATTCTGACATTATGTAACTGGTTATCCCATCTTTCTTCATACTGACCATGCAACAATTAAGTATCTCATGAACAAACCTACCATCATAGGAAAGTTAGCAAGATGGCTTCTTCTTTTGCAGGAATTTGATATAACAATCATTGACAAGCCAGGAAAAGAAAACATGGTAGCTAATAATCTATCCAGAATTCACCATGCTGAAGAAGATACTACTTTGATAGATGATGCATTTCCAGATGAGCATTTATTTCATATTGCTATCCAAAATCCATGGTATGCTGATATAGCCAATTACCTAGCAGCTAACAAAATGCCCACACATTTCTCTTTTAAGGATAAGAGGTTGCTTGTAGAGAAAAGCTTCCATTTCTCTTGGACTGATAACACATTATTTTACACTAGACCTGACCAAGTCATGAGGAGATGTGTGAGAGAAGATGAGACATATGACATTCTGCATGCATGTCATAATGAACCATGTGGAGGACACTTTGCAGCCAAAAGGACAACACTGAAGATTTTAACAAGTGGCTACTATTGGCCTACACTTCATAAATATGCAGCCAGTTATACAAGGAACTGTGACAAATGTCAAAGAATGGGCCGACCAATAAGATCCGATGAAATGCCCTTAAATCCACGGGTGGTGGTAACACCATTTGATAAATGGGGCATGGACTTTATTGGTCTAATAGACCCTCCATCCAATGGGAAGTCATACATTCTGGTGTGCACTGATTACCTAACAAAATGGGTCGAAGTAAGAGCAATGAAGCATGCCAGGGACCATAAAGTTGTTGAATTTTTGTATGAAGAAATTTTTACTAGATATGGTGTGCCAAGAGAACTTGTTATTGATCAAGGTACTCAATTCACTTCCAATCTGATAACAGAGCTCATGAAGGAATATAATATCAGACATCAAAAGTCAATCCCCTATCACCCACAAGCCAATGGACAAGCAAAAGTTACCGATCAAGAGATAGAAGCAATCTTAACAAAGATAGTTCATTTGTATCACTGAGATTCGAGCATCAGACTATCAGAATCTGTCTGGGCATATAGAACAGCATGGAAGACCACCACAGGGTTCACTCCATTTGAACTGTTATATGGTAAAGCAGCAATGCTACCCATTGAATTTGAACACAAGACATTAAGAACAGCACTAGAGTTAAATATTGATCTTCCTGCAGCATAGAGAGAGCGCTTGTTGCATCTCAATTCTTTGGATGAAATGCGCAAGTCTTCCCTACAGTGCATGAAAATTGTCCAAAAGCAAAGGAAATAGTGGCACGACTCCCATATTAAGAGTAAGCAGTTCCAGGTTGGAGATTGGGCATTGTTGTATGATTCCAGATTCCAAGAAATATTAGGCAAGCTGCAGACATGATGGCTGGGTCCATATGAAATAAGCCATGTATTTACAAATGGAGCAGTCCAGTTGACCACAATTGACCCAGTACACTTCAAGCTATTAGTCAATGGTCATCGACTAAATTTGTATCACAAACCACAGATGAAAGAAGACTTCCTGCAGCAATTCAACCAGCCAGTTTTCAAGGATCAGCAGGTAACACTTCCTGCAGCAGAGGGTGCCAACCTTCTTCCTGCAGCTCTTCAATAGCAATTCCTTCACAACATGTCCATAATAAAAACTTTATGTTTACATAAAGTTCAATTCTCCATTCACTTTCTACATTCTTCATTTTCAACTCATTTCATTCCTTAATCTTCCATCCACCCACCTTCCACATCATCATTTTCTATGCTTTCAATAAAGAGATCGTGCGCTGATGCATGCCGTCGCCGCCGTCATTCCACTCTCGCCACCTTTTCCTGGCATGTGCAATGATGAATTGACAGGTATGAGCTTTTCAAATTTATTTCCATTTTTAGCACATAGATTTCGTTGGTTATATCAAATACTACAATAAATGCACCGTTGCGGCTTGAAGCCAGTTCCGTACCTCCTGCCAAGTCTGACAAGTGAGGACACTTGCCAATGTTTCATAGGGGGCAGAGCAGTGTACCAATTCCTAAATGTCATTTCTATTTACTTTTTAAGATCCTCAAATCTATACTTCGGCCTTGTCTTAATTAAAATCCAGCTGCCGCATCACACAAGTGTCAAGTGTCGTACCTTTATTCCCAAATAAACCCCTAATTGTCAGACTAGATGTGACCCATAATTAAAACCATGACATAACTCTCACATGAATATCTATAATTCATTTTGTTAAAGTACAATATTATTGTTCATACCAAGAATACCAGAAGAATGTGAAAAAGGGTCTGTGATTTTACAAGAGGTAGTCTGAAATTCAAAAGAGAAGAAGGTAATTGTCGAGAACAGAGTAGAGGTTGAATTTGGTAAGCACAAATGGGAGGCCAATTGCAGCGGCATGAACCAGTAGTTCATGGTATTTTACTTTCTGATGTTGAGGCAGTAAGAAGATTTAATGCCTATGGATGGCTAGGATATTTCTTGAAATTGATGAAGTTTGATGAAGAAGCAACAACAGAATTTGCAAACACATTTGATGAAGGCCAAGCAACAGTGTGGGGGTTGACAGTCGTTGCAACAAAGGAACGAATAGCGGGAGTAATAGGGCTGCCAATAGTAGGGGAACACTACCCCAATGCGCACGATGTCAGGTCAGCTAACGCCCAGTTTACCCTACCAGGTGACCCTCCTCTGGAGATTACTAAATAGGGGTGCAAAAGAATGTCCATTCCTCTGCCATATTATGAGTTGGCCACGCATATTATCAGGTATTTTACATGTGAAGGAAGATTTTCTAATTTGCACGCACATCATTTTAAGTTGCTTAGTTATGCAAGGCATAATATTCCAATGAATGTCCCCAATTTATTGTTTAATATGCTATGCATTAGTGTCGAGGAAACCCAGAAAGAAAATGACAATTCTGTTACTCACCATACCCTAATTAAATTGCTCATAGAGAAATCTCTTAGAGACATCTCTCCTATGGCATGGGAAGAATTTGTCCATCATAAAATACTGCAGCCTTAGATTGCCCCTAATGTGCAAATTAGCCAAGATAATGCAGTCCCCACTGACCCAGTTGTTGATCAAGGTACCCAAGGGGCAAAAACTAAAAATTTACAAGAAACTATGCCTTTACCCACTCATATGAGCAATGTACCTACTTCCACCCAAAAAAAAGGAAAACAAAAGTTAGAGGGAGAAAATTCGGTTCCTGCAGCTGAGCCACAAAACCCTACAATCTTGAGAGGGAAGAAAATGAAGTCAGTTCCTGCAGTGACTATTCCTGCAGCCACTACTCTTGCAGCCACTACTCCTGCAGCAGAGAAACCAAAGAGGGTTAGTAAGAAAAAGGTTTTAGAGGTTGAGGAAACCTCTGTAAGAAGAATCTTTAGGATGAGAGGGCAGGTTCCTAAAGTACCCATCGAAAGCCAGTCCGCTTCCCCCAAACAATTTGAGGAGGAAACTCCTATTGATATTGTTTCAGATGATTCTCCCAACCAGTTTGAGATTCCAGACATTTCTCAAAATCAAGATGAGGAGTGTGAAGCTGAGCCAAATGTATGTCAAAATGACCCAAAAGCTAGTCATCAAGATGTTCCGAACTGTGAAGAAGAAACCCCTATAACTCACCAGCTAGCTTGCACAGAAACTGCCCTAGTTTCCTATAAACGAACTTGGTTAATACATTTGTTAGAGCATTCATGGAGGGAACAAAGGAGGAAGAATAACCAGGATGAAAATAGTGGTCTGATTACTCTACAAATGCTTCTCTTCCAGTTATATAATAAGCATGTGTTCACAACCATTCTATGGAGAGAAGAGAAAAAGAAATTGCAGAAAGTAATAGTAGAACAAGAAGAGGAAATTGCAGAATTAAAAGATCAATTGGCAAGATAGAAACAAAGGATGGAACATGCCCTTAAGCTGACTGACCAGATAATTGCTTGTAAACCGCCACCTAGGGTCTATACCATCTGTCTAAAAGAATAATTCCTCTTATTCCAGTTGATGATGACCCTCAAGGATGTAAACACAGAGTTCAAATCAGCCCAGGAATTTTATGGTTTATACCAGACCCTTCCATCATGGCAACAAAACTTACTCTGTGAGTTGTATGTGCATAATTTCATCATCCCTACAGAGACTGAATGGAACCCCATACTTTAGATAGGGGATATACACTTAAGGGTCCTAATGTCTTGGATGCATAATGAGGCCAACTATTATAGACAACTGGAGAATTATAGAGAATTGGAGAAATCGGAACCCCTGTCATTAAGAGAAGAAAGCAGTCAACCAGAAGAATTCCTGAGGGATTGGTTCAAACTGACATATGGGAATGTTAAAAAGGAAATAAGAGATAAAATTTTCAAGCTCAGAACATATGTGTATGAAGAATATGACAAAATGTCTTATTTTGTCTTCCAAAGAGCCTTGACCGGTGCCAAAAGTAGGTGGAGCATATTATCAGAGGCATTCAAAAGGTTAGAGCCACACAGCCCCATTAACCTTGAAGCAGCCATACACCGAGCACCAAAATATATGGAGCTAGGTAGGCAAATCTGGCAAGAACTCTGGTGTCCGCTCACAATGCAGTCGCCCATGCTCCTTTGGCCCCTGTATGAAATCAACACTGCCTGGCTTGACAGGCTGCAGGAGGATCACAGAAGGGAAGTTTGGGAAAGAACAAGAGGATTCTACTACTCCTTCAAGAGCTAGAGGTGAGGAAGAACTGAAGTTGGTGACTTTAGGTCAATTGCCAGAAGATGCAATGCTTGAGGATAAGCATTTGAGTAACCAAGGGGCAGATGATGAGGCCAAATTATTGCCTTTATTTTGTATAATTTTAAATACTATGTTCTAATTTCTGTCAAGGCATTTGTGAACCTAGCCAGCTAAAACTTGTGATAAAGTCCAGTTAGAACTAATAAACCATGGGTAGATATTTGTGACATATTTTGCCAATATTATACATATAGTGTAGTATTTCATATAACCATCAGAATATATGTTCTAATATCTGGATTTAATTTGATTAAGCTTGTTGCATGAATATTTCTGCATCACAACTAACTTGTCAGGGAAGGAAGCGGCTGGAGAGTAGTCGATAGCATTCAAGGAAGACTGTTGAGGACCAGCTACGGTGGAGTGATCATCACAACACCAAGAGACATGGCTGCTACAATAGAGGAGCCACTATTCCAGGATGCGGGGATGTAGTGCTGCTATATTCCCTCTACACTTTATTATGTTGAACTGGTCGCCCAAGCTTTATTACCCACAACGCGGGCTGTTGCGTTTCCATCTTCTTCTCCGACATATTTTCAACAAGATAGTTTCTTTTCTATTTTGTAATAAGTGTTTGATCCTCTATTTATAGGGATTGGACCGATAGTTTGTAGTTAGAGGAAAGTTAGAGAGAGAAAGTTTTTGGAAGAAAACTGTTATATCTTACAGCAAGTTATTTTAAGTTTCATGTATTGTTCTTATGTAATGAGTTTTTGAAATACAATGAAGT
>MU227632.1:323056-335787 GCA_018584345.1 Thuja plicata | reverse complement strand
AAGGTGCAACTGTTGGTGCGATATTACCAAAAATACTGACAACTTTAAAGGCACAACTATTGGTACGATCTTATAAAAAATATTAGAAATTAAAATCAACAAGTGTACTATTAGTGCAACATTATGAAAAAAGATGCAAGAGATATAGATGCTCTGCTTTGCTTTGCAACTTTCTCGCCCATTCCTTTTCAAAATTCATGGCACCCCACCTAGGGAGGATGTATCATCCCCCCTTCTGACCCCCCCGGGGTTCTTCTTCTAGGTCTGACATTGTGGGTACTGTGGCCTCAAAGTCCTCCCGGCTGGAACCTTCTGTTGGTCCTGGATTCTCAGCTGAGATCCCGCGTAACGATGGCTGAAAAATGCGCCTTTTGGGGCCCCACTTAATGAGTTGGAGTCCACCCTTGTTGACTTTATCCAGACTGACGAGGGTACTGAAATCACTCTCTTAGAATCGGTTGTCTCAAGGACCATGACTGATCAAGGACCATGATTGATCTGTAGATGGCCTTGGTGGGCATATTTTTCAATTCCCATCCTCCTATTGACATGGTGAGGAAATAGGTGGTCGCACATTGGAAAGTTAAGGGCAACGTGACTATTTCAACAATGCCAAGGGGATTGTTCCCATTCAGGTTCACTTCCCTGGAAGACCTTGCTTTGGTATTGTCAGGCTCTTGGTCCTACAACAAGAATTTCCTCACCTTAGCTAAATGGAAACCGGGTTTTGATCCTTCGATAGAGCTCAACCATATGGCTCCGGTTTGGGTGTGTCTACCGGGCCTCCCCTTGGAATTCTGGGATGAACAAATTTTCAAATGGCTGGGGAACTCCTTTGGAAACTACATTTTTGCATCCACACTATCACACCAACCAAGTCTTGGCTAGTTTATGCCTTATTTTGTGTCAATGTGACTATTAACAAGACTCTCTCCGACTTTTTGGTTCTGAAATCAAGATTTGGGAGGTGGACTCAGGCTCTATTCTATGAAAATGCCACTCTCTTCTGTCAAAGATGCAGCTCTAAGGGACACACGGTAGCGGACTCTAAAGCCCCTCAGACTGTGGAGCCTAAGCTCAAGGAAAAGGTCCCCTCACCAGCTGGTTTAGACGGTGAACATGTGGCAATTGATTCTGGTGACCGCCTGTCTTATCCTCCTAAATTGATGGATACAGCCTTGGATGAAGGGGAGATTCCTTAGCATTCTCTACCCTCAGGGGAGGAGAGTATGTGTGGCCACCTACCTTTGGCCCCTGCAGGGACTATCTTTTGCGGGTGTTTTGAAGCTTGTCAACTTTGAGGAGCTGTTATCTAACTCTAGCGAGGGTGAAGGGCCTCTATACCCCAAGGGTGTGTCTACCTTGGGGTCTGTTAGCATTTGGGATAGCTCTCTGGAGAAAACATTAAATCCTGGTGTGGATGATGACTCTCTTTCGGGTATGTGCAGGATCATGGTATGCCAAAAACTGGCGATGTAGAAAAATCCTCTTTTCACTCATCCAAAAAATGCACTAAAAAGTGTGTTGACTTTATAGTAGGCCTGGGTGTCAGTACACATGGCCAAACCAAATGCCAAAGCACAAGCCTAATCAGATATACGATATTATCGGATATCCAATTTTTGCCAATAAAACTAATTTAAGCTCGTGGGTTGTGTTTCTCAGTTTTCATTGTGAAAACATAAAGAAACGCAACCCTATCTCATATCCGATAGAGAATCATATATACGTTACTCCATTTGCAAATTTTTCATCAATTTGAATAAGGTACGTACAATGTTTTATTTTATTTTATTTGATGCTTTTTAAATGAAATTGGTAGTTTTTTTTGATAAAAACTAGGGTTTATTTGATTTTGTTAATTATTTTTCAAAATTGATTGTAATTGCATATTTATTTTTATTGTAATCAGACATGGACTCAAACCAAGCACAAAACCCTCCCAATGATCCTGCAAACAATCCAGAACCGCCTCCAAACAACCCACAACCACCTAAAAACAACCCCCACCTCCAGAAGACCAACCAATCCTAAACCCTCGACCTTTAGATGATCTCATAGGAGAAAATATAAATTGTTCGAGAGGATTTCAGATTACATATGCCAATATCCCCATATTTCACCTCATGTTTTCCACCTTGAAATCCATTATTGAAAACATGGAGAAACTTATAGAG
The DNA here is from genome assembly GCA_018584345.1 of Thuja plicata. Classification (NCBI taxonomy): domain Eukaryota; kingdom Viridiplantae; phylum Streptophyta; class Pinopsida; order Cupressales; family Cupressaceae; genus Thuja; species Thuja plicata. The sequence continues at coordinate 333,610 of MU227632.1, read as the reverse complement.
CAACATAATGTTGCACTTCTTTGGCGTGATTCCATGCACGCTGAGTTTGACGATGGGCTTGATTATGATCAAGTTATGAACCTAACTATAACTAAAAATAACATATGTAACCTTTTTGTGGATCCCAAAATGGGATTAAAAGTGGACCCTAAAAACCCCAAGTTGTCAATTAAATGGTGCAGAAATGATGTGATATGTGACCACTTTTGGGACCACTGGTGGATGGTTTTTGATAGACCACCCCACAATAATTTGGATGTCCCATTATATTTTTAAGAAAATTATATGCTGAATTTGTGCTCGGTCACAAGGTAAACTATTGTAGGATGAGACAGAACCAAGGCATAGACTTAGGCACTCCTTAGGACATCCCATGGGCACACCAGGTGAAATTCTATACATACGTCCCCCCCCACCTTGATATTTCACCCCCTCCTATAGTGCAACATCCTGATATTATTGCTGAGTCCAGCTCACAGACTATTAGATTCATTCACACCTTGAGTGATCTACTGGTTAGACAGAGTGCGATATTGTTGCCTCCTCATGCTGATGATTCTGGACCTTCCACATCCTCCATGAGCTCACATGTTTGTGTGTCCCACACTTGCATTATGTGCAAGAATTTGTGCTTGGGTCCCCTGAATGATAGTGATGCATAAGACTACATCTTGGAGGTGGACGATACAACACAAGACACTAAAGGAACTGAAGTACCTCATGGAGATGTGCATCACACAAGAGACGAGGAGGAGTATGTAGAGCCATGGAATCATATTTTTTTTGGTAAGAGTAAACAGTTAACTTGTCACATTGTATTTAAATTTAAACATTCATATTTTTAGTAGAATTTAATTATAATGATTGCCCACTTAAATGTATTTTTATGTGTTCCATTTATGTTCATTTGATGATAGAGGAGAAGATGGCACATGTGGAGGGGCCCATGCTTTTAGCCATTTCATGTGGCCTTGACACTTCTATGGTACATATGTTTTAATGTACTCATTGGTTTCCTTTTTATAATTGTGTGTGTGTGTGTGTGTGTGTGTGTGTGTTTTCTAATTTTTATGATCATCTTATAACATACTGATGCAGGTTTCACTAGCTGCCAGTGGGGGAAATGTGAGGGGGTTCAGGCATCAGGCGTTGACAAGGGGAAGGTAATTAAGTATTTTATATTGGTTATGCACATATATGTATAATTGTCACTTGTGCGTACTCATTTTTTAATTTACATGATTTATTTGACAGAGGGTGGTGTTTGACGATGTTGTGAGACCGATTCGCCTTGGTAGAGTCACATGCATCTCAATTCGTAGTGATAGCCCCATGGTACGTATATTTATAAATTTGTTTTTTTGTATTTTACTATCAAGTATATATATGATTAAGTCATGATTGTATCAAGTATTTTTTTGACTTTTGTAGGTCACCCATATTTTGACGGAGGTACAACACCAAGGCTTTGTATCATTTATGACCCAACCGACATTGCCTGAAGAAATTTCAACACAAGTAAGTTTTAATGTTAATGCAATTATTTTGTAAATATAGTTTTCTACCAATGATTTAACATTGAATAGTATAACTCGTAGATCAATGTCATTTTTGCAAACATATACAGGTCAGAGTCGACATTGGTGGCATTGTCCCTTTGCTACCAAGGACATATGTTAGGACTCCTGACCGCATGAGGAGACAGAGAGGCGAGGTACATGAGATTTAAATTTTAAATTTTATTTATTTATTATTGTTTACAATGATTTTGAACTTTTATTTTTGATTTGTAGAAACCATATAGATTAAGTAATCTAACTCAGGGTTTCACTTGTGTGTTCATGCAGGATCCATAAGAGCCAAGTAGTACTTCGAAGAGGCTCCATTTTGATGATCCACTAGTAGAATAGGATGTCCTAGAAACATTTGTAGTTGTTTCTTATTTTGAGATGTCATATGGAACATTTTGAGATGGTGTATGCCACATTGTATCTAGAGATATGTAGATTTTGTAAAGATTTTGAGATGACATGTGCTACATTTTGTACAAAACAATATCATATATATGTATAGAACATTTTCATTTCTGGATATTTTATCTTTGTCATGCATTGTATGCATGCATTATTTCCATATTATATCTTTATCATACATTTTATTTATTTTTGTATGTATGTATGTTAATTTTCATATTATATCTTTGTCATGCATTGTATGTATGTATTATTTCCATATTACATCTTTGTCATGCATTGTATGTATGCATGCATATATGTTCATTTCCATATTAAATCTTTTCCATGCCTTGTCATGTGTAATAGACCTAATTAGGCTTTGTTTCCAAAGAAACTAAACTCAAAATATTTTGTCCAACCAAAGTAATAGGCTAATAGGCGTAATAGAGCACAACTGGGCTAATAGACAAAAAAATTTGTATACCCTACTCGACTTCCTTATAGGGTAACCAGTGCAGCAACACCTAAGGTATAGATACACTAGAAGGTCAAAGGTCAAAATTTGATCAATTGTGATGAATTTGTTTTAATAAGGTCATTCATGATGTATTTAAGTCATTTTGAGTCCATTGGATCAAAGATGTAAGTCCATTTGTAAAAGATATCCTATTTGTCCATTCAAGACCTAGATAGGTCAAATGGTCAAAATCATGTAAAATCACCCATGAAGGGGTATCAAGGTTGTAAAGGGTCATTTATATTCCATTGTGATGTGTTAAAAATGTCCATAAGAAGTTTTGATGAGTTTGAGTACAAGATCAAAAAGTTGTCAAAGATGTCAAGTGCAACATTTTGTAAAAGTTGCATAAATAATGTTACAACGAGTATGTGTTCAGTCCTAAAAGGTAGGTGGGTAGTTATGAGAAATAAAACATTATAAATTCCATGAGATGGTCTAATGTAATAGGAAAAGCAGGTTGGGGGAGATTTCATGATGTTAGACCTCATACACCTCTCACTGTCATGAGGTTACTGCATGAAGGTGACAGTCATAGAAGTTTAGAGCATGAAGATGATAAAAAATCTTCACTGTGATGATTGTAACAGAACAAGAAGATGAAAAACCTATCATAAATCAAATGTATAGTATTAGGTTGGAGTCTTCAAGGTAATACAAGTAAGTTGTTTATTAAATGTTCTTAAATTTCTCAGGAACAATCACATTTTCTATTGCTATTGAGTATTTTTCTACAGATAAATGTATTCAATAATCATTAGGACCTATTTGGGAGAAAATTATGATGATTTATTTTTTTTATGAATCAATTTTTATCACTTTTCGTGGCTTGTGGAGAGAGATATAATAGATTTTGTTAAAATTGTCTTCAAACCCTCATTTACAGAGGTAGCAATAAGGGTTTGCTAATATCTCAAGATAACTATTGGAAAAATTTGAAAACTAGTTTTTTTAAAAAAAAATAGATTCAAGGATATTTAGAATGGAATTTATTTGGTATCAAATGATTTTTTCTAGTAGAATCTATATTTGATGCCCTAGGGGGATTTTCCAATGAGTTTTCTGTGAGTTGATAGTGTAGTAAAGTATTTTTTAGTTATTATTTATGTTGAGAGGTTTTTGATTGATTTCAATGGATGGAGTAATACCTAAACAACTTCAATGAACCCAAAAAGGTTTAGGTTAAAGTACCTTGTGAGTCTGGTGGAAAGAATTTGTGAAAAAACAATTAGAACTGTCATGTCAATAACAATCACAATTAAGAAAAAAATTGTTTGTTTGAAATTACTCTTGATTAAATGATGACCAATACAGTTGAAATGAGTTTGTTAATGATCCAATATACTTATAGAAGCAAGGTATGAATCCCAAAAATGTTTGGGTGAATATTGGATAGTGTTTGAAGGACAGTGATTAGACATAATTACTGTAACTCTGAATACAGTGAAATTATTTTAAATAGGAGGTGTTATGATCCTTGAGAAGTTGATTTTTTTCATGATGTTGTTTGAGTGAATGGAACATGAACAATGCATGGTACTCAGAGTATGATTGTTGAACCAAGTTATTGTAACTAAAAGTGTATGTGCAGGTATGGACAACAACACAGAGCTTTGAAGGAATTACAGTGGATTCTCATAATGTGAAAGGTAACAGCCTTGGTATGTATAATTGTGTCCTTGACTTAATTATTCATTGAAGGCATCAAGTTGGAATGTTGAATGGTGATCTTGTAAAGTTTTGAATAAAGATGATGATTGAATATTAGATGGATATAAAGACCTAATGTTGAATGGGAGATACCTCTAATGTTGAAGAATTACCTTGAGTAGGATGTTAATTTGGAACCTCACTACATTGATTATTTGAGTTGATAAACATAATATTGTTGATGTATTATGGATGTTAATAGTTTCTCTTGATATGGTTGAGGAACCTATCATATAAGTTACTGGTTCATTGAATTCATGCTTCTGAGATGTTGTTTTTCCTCTACTAAGTTGTTCCTATGATGGATGGATGGATGGATGGATGGATGGATCAGTTGGATCCTATGAGTTGATTGGTGTTCCAGGTTGCTCTACATCAGTAACCGCAACTGGGCTAATAGGCATAATAGACCTTGGGGACACTTCGATATGGGATGTTCACTGACATTATTTATATCTCTATGGGAAAAATGGAGTTGTAACTAGGGTCCACCTAGCCAATTGGAGCTAACAAAGAAGACAGTTTGGTCATAGGATGAATGGTTTGAAAGATGCACCATTGAGAAACATTCAACTGAACAACAATGCAACTTTTTGCACCACCCAAGATTGGGTCACCAAGTGGAAACCAAGTGGAATATCCAAAAACTAATTTGCATGCTTTTAGGCCTTCCAAGATAGTCCTTGTGCACTTCACAGTTCTCTGATACCCCTCATGAGGTTTGAGATATCGCCCTCCAAAAATTGCTTCCTGATTTAGCTTAGGGTACCTTGGGAACACTTACGTCCAACATGCGCCAAAATGTTCTTGATTCTACACGGGAAAAAAAAGGTCTCCACTAGTGGTTACTCGGCCAACCAGAGCCAATGGAGCTGACATTTTTGTCCCATGTCAAACAGTTTGAAAGACGCACCATTGAGAAACTTTCAACTGAGCAATAATGCAAATTTTTACACCAACCGAGATAGGGCTGCCAAAGGGAAACCAAGTGGAATATCCAAAAATTGAGCTATGTACTTGTAGACCTTCTGAAGATTGTCCTTGTACACTTCATGGATCTCTGATACCCCTCACGAGGTCTGAGATATCATTCTCCAAAAATCATTGCCCGATTTGGCTTAGTGCACCTTGGGAACACTTAGGTCCGACATGCACCAGAATGTTATTGATGCTATGTGGGTGAAAAAGGTCTCCAATAGTGTTTAAAAAGATAACTGAAGTTGATGGAGCTAACGGTTTGGTCCCACGACGAACGGTTTGAAAGATGCACCATTGAGAAACTTTCAACAGAGCAACAATGCAACTTTTTGCACCAACCGAGATTGGGTCACCAAATGGAAATGAAGTGGAATATCCTAAAACTGAGCTACATGCTTGTAGGTATTACCAAGATGGTCCTTTTTAACTTCACAGTTCTCTAATAACCCTCACAAGGTCCAAGCTATCACTCTCTAAAAGTTGCTACCCGATTTGGCTTAGTGCACCTTGGGAACACTTAGGTCCGACATGTGCCAAAACATGCTTGATGCTGCATGGGAAAAAAATGTCTCCACTAGCGTTTACCTAGCCAACTAGAGCTGATGGAGCTAACGCTTTGGTTCCATGATGAACAGTTTGAAAGATGCACCATTGAGAAACTTTCAACTGAGCAACAATGCAACTTTTTGCACCAACTGAGATTGGGTCGCCAAAAGAAATTCAAGTGGAATATCCAAAAAATAAAATACGTGCTTGTAAACCTTCCCAAGATATTCCTTTTGCACTTCACGGTTCTTTGATACCCCTCATGAGGTCTGAGATATCACCCTCCAAAAATTGCTGCCCGATTTAGCTTAGTGCACCTTGAGAACACTTACGTCTAGCATGTTTTAGAATGTTCTTGATGCTACATGGGAAAAATGAGGTATCCACTAGTGTTTACTTGTGCAACTAGAGCCGATGGATCTGATGGTTTGGTCCCATGATGAAAGTTTTGAAAGATGCACCATTGAGACAAAGTTGGGCATCTTTCAACTGAGCAAAAATGCAACTTTTGGCACTTTTATGTCAATGATACTTAGAACTTTGCAAACATGACCAATGTGACTTAGATGAACTAAAAGAATTATTCTTATGCTAGGTCAACCTTAACTCTAATTGACCATTTTGACTGCTTTGACCACTTTGACCACTTTGACCCACCCTTGGCTAATAGGGCTTAATAGGTCAAATGGTTACATAATGGGATAAACATAAATCTAATGAAATATATTTTACAATTGATTACAATTAAAATTAAATTATAATGCATGAAAATGATATGCTTGGCCATATCACAATTTTTTTTAACCAACACAAATATTTTCATTCTTGCGTGTATTTCATCATTATACAAGCTTGAGTGTACACACAACCTTGTGTACAAATACATTGTATATCATTGATACAACCATATTATGAATAAATATATCAATTTTATCAAAAGTCCGACATACAAAATTACCAAAAATCTTAGATACACAACTATATATCAAAAATCCTATATAATAAGTGTGTCATTTCCGCTCCTACAGTGTATACATTTAAAAAATGGTACTTGATGACATCTACATTCTAATCCCTACATTCTGAAGTCACAAGAAAATTTAATAGAGAAAACAAGAAGTTTATAGGTTGAGAAAAATATTATGAATGTATAAGTAACTAAACGAACCAAAGAACATGACTAGCCACTGCATAGTGAAGTTTACCATCATTTTTATGAGCTAATCAAATTAACACCTCAATCTTCTATATCTATCATATATGTATCCAACTACACTTACAATCCACATACAAAGCCAAGTTCATTGGCTCAAACAAATGAAGAAGAAAAATGCAATTAATGTATTGAATGTAAGCGTAATGAACATGGAAAAACTTGTAGTGAGTTGCACTTACGTATTGAAGTGTTCCTGAAGGTTCATCTCTCTTCTTGAGGGTATTCAATATTGTTTCATGATCATCATTACTAATAGTCCAAAGTTCTTTTTTCTTTGGTCATCCTTTGTGTTTCAAAAACTTAATATTGGCTGCTATAACAAGGTGTGAATACATGAGAATGGTTTTGTGCTTCTCATAGTCTTGAAATGCATGAATTCTATTTTTTCTAATCATGTACATGCACAACCATGTTCTTGGAACAACATGTGAACATGTTAGATATGTGAACATATCATCATTTGTTGTCAATTGTGAAAGCTTCTTCTTTCCTTGTACACAACGTACTAACCAGTAAGTTGATCTCTCATCAATCCCCCATGGTGCAACCAATGCAAAAACATGTAATGGTTGTAGAAGACCTAAAAGATGGTCATAGTCAAGTGAACAATCCATGTCATCATTTATTATAGAGAGTGTGACAGATAAATGAGTTAGATAATGTGGAACCCATGTATCGACCCACTCACTTGACTCACACTTATCCCAATCACACTGAAGACACTTGGGAAAAAAACAAGCCACCTCTTGTGTCCAAATGGTCTGTGTACTAGCATCTAAGATTTGAAATGAATGCATTCTTAAAGAATCTTTCATTGTCTGACAATCCAACCTATCTCCTAGTGTTCCCAACTCAACCAACCAAAAACATATGCACATTGTTGAATCAAGAGTCCCCACTGTGACAATGTTGAAGTACACCCATCAACAATGGAACAAGCTTCAAGGAGTTTTGCACCTGAAATCCTAAATTTCTCCTTAACTAGATCTCTCTTTACACATGCACCTATTCCATCATGCTCCCCTTTTCCATGTATAGCCTCAAAAAAACTCCAAATATGAGGTACACCTGTCTCTACATGCATTCTACACAATTAATAAAACATACGAGCAATTTTTAATTAACTTATGCAGTTATCTAACCAAATGAGATGTGTATCCATAGAATTATCATTTTCCCGCACCCACTCAACATAATTTTCAAAGCAATGTTGGACATACTCATGAGAGTGAGATCTATCATCCCTCATATAAAAATGGTATTCTCTGATTATCTTTCGGTCATCTTTTGTACTATCAGGGGAATGTATATATGTTATGTGCATAAAATAGAAACCTGAATAGAATTGTAATATTGAGCTTGCAACTCATTTTGGGGATGAAATGTATAGTTATCTAAAAATTCAATGACCAATATAGTAATTCCAATCGGCAAAGTGTCCTTACACATCCTGAATTGTTGATCCAACCACTAAGACCTGTGACTATTTCGTGCATACTTGTAAAAAAGATTCTTCTTGAAATCTGAAATAAAAATCAGCTACATTGGATTCTTTTGTAACCAACTCACATCTAGAGCCTTCACCTCCACTTTTCAATGTATATTTAACCATTTCATATACCTTTTTTTGGACAATTGTCTTTCCAAAATCGTGTTCACGACCCTCATGAAAACATTAAACAAACTTCACTAACCCACCACACTCCGAGCACTTGTCATTTAAGAAATCTTGTCTATAAAATAAACATCCATCATCTCTAGGAAATAAAAAATGATCTAGCAAGTCTCTTGATGATTTTGGAAGAGCACTTGCACCACACTCCAACATTTCTTTAGTATGCAAAGTAGAATGAAGGGATCATAATAGTTCATGGTGCATTAAAAACTCCACATGATATTTGCAACAACAAGTATTTGGAATCTTAAGAGGCACAAAACAAAAAGGCTTGAAGGATTCAAAATATCTTTGTGATATTTGCAATATTGGATGTGTCTCACAAATGTTTTTGAACAAGATTGTTTGACTCACCTCCAAATAATGCTTAGGATGCGGGGTGTGGTCTCAAATGCCAATTCTCAACTTCAAGACATCCTTCACATTTGGTGACACTCTTGAGTTAGATTTCCAAAATCATTGAATTTGATCCTTCACACCATTGGTAAGCTTCTTATCACAATGTGGAAGTCTCCCACCATAAGCCCATCTATCATTTTTAAGAGGGTCATCAAGTATTTCTCTTATTGCAAGTTCTCTATCCAAATTTTTATGATTTATATTCAAGTCAACACAAGTTTGTCTCATCAAACGAGCCTTTCTCAAACGATGAATTACTAAGGAGGTTGTAATAACCCTCCAAGAGGCTCTCTTGTCTTTTTCCTTGGTAGTCTTACTAATGGAATTGAGAGCACTAAAAATATTTCTCACATTAATAGCATTCCTCTCCATTAATCTTCATTTTGACTACTATAGGTCTCATCTACTACATCTTTAAAAAATGCACAAACATTTGACATTTCTTGAACATTTTCTTGTGGCTAAACAATTGATCAAAAGTCTTGAAACCCACAACCGAATGGTTCTTTGTGATCTCTTGCCATCGAAATTTCTCATTATGNAATAATAGCATTCCTCTCCATTAATCTTCATTTTGACTACTATAGGTCTCATCTACTACATCTTTAAAAAATGCACAAACATTTGACATTTCTTGAACATTGTCTTGTGGCTAAACAATTGATCAAAAGTCTTGAAACCCACAACCGAATGGTTCTTTGTGATCTCTTGCCATCGAAATTTCTCATTATGTTCTCATCAATTTAAAGTAACCATTTTGATGTTCTTGAAGGTCTCAAAATTGACGTTTGTCTTTCTTCCTCGCAAGGAACTTCATTTTTTCATATAATTTGGAGATTTGTAATGTTGATTTGGTTCTTGTGCACCATTATCATTGTCAATTCCTTCATATTCAATCGGTGGATTTTCATTGCCAATGTCTAAAATTCCATTGTCCACATCTACATGTTCATTTTCAAATCCTACATTTTCATCTTCAATCAATACACTCCCATTTTCAATATTATTGTCATAAATCATTTCAAATTTGTGTTCTTCTTCACTTGAAACCACATTTAAGGGAGGGCCTATGGCCTGATCTTCATTAATATTTAACATACCTTGTCTCTTGTTCTGATGGCCAACCCTATCCCTTTCTCTATACACTTCAATCTCTTCATGTGTGAGGTTCCTCTTCCGTTTATGCTTTAGACGACTACTAATCCCCATGGTGAGACCAAAAAGGTGATGTGAAACCTTTTATAATCAAGAAATTTACAATAAAAAAGGTGGAAAAAGTTTTTTTTTTTTGTATTCCACAACTCTAATCCCATAAAATTCTTTGCAAAAAATGTGGTTCTCGGATTGAGGGACTCAGAGAATATTTATTTGGTTTTGGATACCAGTCAGGCTAATCAGATATATGATATTATCAAATATCTGATATGTCCTGCTGAAATTTTGCTTTCCATTTAAAATTTCAACATTTGCAATTTTGACCTTTTTCATTTCCATGCTATTTTCAACTCTCTCTCTCTCTCTCTCTCTCTCTCTCTCTCTCTCTCTCTCTCTCTCTCTC
>MU227632.1:306840-323006 GCA_018584345.1 Thuja plicata | reverse complement strand
CTCTCTCTCTCTCTCTCTCTCTCTCTCTCTCCTAGGTATTATTATTATAATATAAAAAAATATAATACTAATATTATACTATTATACAATAGTAATATAATACTAATTTATATTATACAATACTAGTATATATAATATAATATAATATAATACTAATATATTAATACTAATATTACTAAATATCATACTAATAATAATATAATATAATACTACTATTATACAATACTAATTTATTAGTACTAATGCTATTATCATCTAGTATTTATATAATGTTAATATTATAAAAATGAAATCTATAAAAAACTAAAATCAAAATTGAAAATAGCATTGAAATGAAAATATTAAAAATTGAAAATGTTGAAATTTCAAATGGCAAGCAGAATTTGGGCGGGACATATGGATATCCGATTAGCCTTGGTATTTGCCTCGGGTTTTGGCTTTGCAATGCCAAACATGGATGGTCAACCCAAAAAATGTGTTTACCATATTTCTTATGATCTCCAGACTTTGACCATGTAGCTGACGACCTTTTTCACCCGAAATTGATGAAACAAAAAGGGTTTCTTAAAGAGATTATCAACATTCCATCAATATAATTGCTATCAAATTTTGAGTTCTGTAAGTAATTATTACTTATTTTCTAATTGAGTTACCTCTAAAGTCCTGATTGACAGAATGATTGAAAAACAACTATAAATTTATAATAGTTTAACCTTTTTGAAATCTGAAACATGCATCACATTCTATGCTTCGCCTACTATAAGAAAAAAAAGTTTTCAATTTTGTAAAGTTTAGAATTAGTTAAGATGGTCAAACACGGGAGTTTTTTTATTCTGAAAAAGTTGGAGTAGAAAATTCATAAATAATTATTTATTTGGGAAAAAATTACATAAAAATATGTGTCACATTTGGGCATGAGTCTACTACTTATATCTAGGATCCAGTGAAAAGATATCATCATTTGATTATGATTAAAGTGGTCAGACATACACATATTTTGTTATATTTTTCTTGAAATTTGCGTACTACTGTATTGAAATCTAAAATTTTCAACAATTAGAATAATTTTTTTTTAGAAAAGGGCTATTAGTTTAGAAACTACATTCAATTTCTTACAGATTCTATTCTTACAAATTTTTCGCATATAGTTTATAAGATATTCAATTTTTTATGTGAAGTTAACTAACCTTGATTTTTTTATTTTTCATTGCCACTTAAGGCCATAGCTTGGTATACCAGGATCCTGCACATACCCTCTCCCCCAGATGTGCTACTATTATAGAACAAGTTGACGCCCCTCTAGTTGAGGATATCAAATCAGTAAGAAATGATTTTGATCTCCTAGAACATTAGGACTCTTAACAACCCCCAAAACTAATATGCTATCAGACAATATATTTATGACCATAAGGTTGATATCTTATTGTTGCAAGAGGTCAAAATTTCCTATTCTAATTTTTCTAAGTTAGTGAGTAGGGTGTAGATGGGTGCCCATTTCTTCTACTCTGAAATTTTTGGAATATCTGGTGGCATTGTGACCTTGTGGAATGCTCCTCATGTTGATGAGAAATCTCTTTCCTTTTCCCGAAACTATTTGGTTGTCTCCTTCAAGATGCAAATGGATTGTTGGCATCTTATCAATGTCTATGCCTCTAATACCCAGGTAGGTAGAAAGGCTTTGTGGGTGGAGATTGCCAACTATTTATCGCATAATCCTTATCCTAATTATATGATAGCAGGGGAATTCAACTCACCCCTCTACCCGTTTGAGAAACTGGGAGGTCTTATGGATTATAGTGACAACATGGGTGATCTCTCTGATTTTATAAGTAATTTTGACCTCTTTGATCTGGAGCTAATTGGTAGTCCATTTACCTAGTCTAATAATAGAAAGGGTTCTCATCTCATCCAGGTGAGACTTGAATACTTTATGATCTCTTCCTTTTGAGACTTAGGTCTCTCTTCCTCCCTCTCAACTTTGCCTAGAATTGCTTCTGATCATAACCATCTGCTTCTCAATTAGAAGGATTTGACTGATTCAGGCCATGGCTCTTTTAAATATGAAATTAGGTTGGCCTCTCATTCAAGTTTCAGGGATATGGTGATTACTTGGTGGTCTGTGCCAATTAAGGGGCCAAAAATGTTCTGTATTGCAAGGAAACTAGAGCTTATTAGGGGAAACATCAGAGGTTGGAGTAGTAATAATTTTAGAGATATCTTCAAAACTAAGAAAGAACTGAGTGGGAAACTGGATACACTTCAACAACATTTGGATAAGGGAGGCTGTACTCCTACTCTTCATGTCAAAGAAGAGGACTATAGGAATAAATGGAAGACTATCATGGCCAATGAGAAAATTTAATAGAAACAAAGATCACGGGTTCAATAGATCAAGGAGGGGGGTCATAACTCTTCCTTCTTCCATAGATCGACTGGTAAACCCAAAAAGAGGAAGATGATCACCTCCTTATTAGACATGGTTAGAAATGAAACCTTTGACTAGACTCAACTCGAGTACCTGACAATAAATTATCTCAAGCAACTATATTTGGAATCTGCCTCAAGCGACCTCTCCACCCTCCAAGATCAGCTCATTTATCACCTCCCTGGGATGGTTTCCGGTCAAGATAATGACCTCCTCCTCTCTAGGGTCTCTGATAAAGAAGTTTGGCTAGCTTTTTTTCATGGGTGTGTACAAGTCTCCTAGTCTGAATGGATTCCCGTCATCTTTCTTTCAGGATTTCTGGGACATTGTTTGCCATGATGTGGGTAGATCTACTAGGGACTTTGTTAGAATGATTAAACTGTTAAGATAGCTTAATGACACATACATTGTTCTTGCCCCCGTTAATAATGATCCTAAATCCATACTAGACTTCAGGCCTATTAGTCTTTATAACACCTTCTACAAAATTCTTACCAAGATTCTGGTGAACAGGCTCAAATCTCTTCTTCACAAGATAATCAACCTCAACCAGAAGGGATTTAGGTAAATCATGGATGTTATCATCACAACACATGAAATAATTCATTCCATGGAAATAAGAAAGAATCCTGGTATGGCTCTTAAAATTGATATATCTAAGGCATATGATAAAGTAAATTAGAACTTCCTTTATAAGGTCTTACTTAAAGTTCATTTTAGCCAAAAGTTTGTTGAAATCATTAAGGAATGTGTGGAGATTGTCAGATTTTTTGTTCTTGCGAATGGAAAGATTTGGAATAATTTTTTTCCTAGTAAAGGCTTGAGGCAAGGAGACCCTCTCTCATCTTACCTCTTCATCATGGTGGTGGAAGTCTTGTGTAGAAATATGCTACATCTAGTGGAAAGGGGGAATATTAAGGGTATTAAACCAACGTCCACACTTCCTCCTTCTGTGCTTCAACAATTTATGGATGAGACTCTCCTTTTTGGTCTCTCTTTGTTGATGGAATCCAGGGAATGGAAGTCCCTTCTATACCACTTTGTGGTTGTCTCTCGTCAATGCATAAACTACTAGAAAAGCAATGTGTTCTTCTTTAATACTGACCATGACCTCTAGCGCATAATTCTAAATATTCTGGAGTGCTATTCTTTCAGCCTCCTCTCTACTTACCCCTCCCTCTTACTGTCAAGGAGCTCAAGACTGAGTTTTGGAATCAATTCTTGAACGTACCCAAAAAAATCTCATTGGGTGGAAGGGAAAGCTCCTTAGTGGTGCTATAAAAATTCAACTGCTTGCAGCTTCCCTTCAGGGGATCCTAGTCTACTTTGTATCTTTGTTTAAAATATTGGGCATGACGGCTGATAAACTTGAGAAAATCCACCGCAACTTCCTATGGTCTAGTACAGAGGAGAGAGAAACTTTCTCTAGTTATTTAGGACAAGGATTTTCTACCCAAAAGCTCAGGAGGCCTCGGTATCCAAAAGATTATCATCCTTAATAAGGACCTTATGACAAAATTTTCTTAGAAACTGATAAATGGAATTGCTGATTGGTGCAGGATCATGGAGAAAAAATATCTAAATAGAGGAAGTTTCAGAAAATGTTTTACTACCAGAAACTTGCCCTAGGGTTCCAAAATCTGGAATTGTATCCTTAAGTGTAGGAGCCTCCTTCTATCCGGGGTGAAATGGTAGCTTGGAAATAGCATGGATATCAGATTCTAGGAGGATAGATGCATGGGAAATTTTAATCTGGAGAATGGTAGGTTGATTCCACTCAAAAATTACATCAAGTCCCACTTTGGAGAACATATAATTATCAATTATCTTGATCATGGTAGATGGAAAGACTTGGAGTTAATTGTGGCTGAAAAACCATTTGTTTGCATCCTTTCCCATGAGTTGATGGCTCTATTGTGGAATGTTAGAATATCAATGTTAGACAATGATGATAGAGTTATCTGATCCCCTACTCAATTTGGTGTTTTCTCTGTTAAAGCTTCCTACTCCCTTCTCCTCTGCAAGCCAAGTGACCCCTTATGCTGGAAGAAGGTTTGGGATTCTCAACTTATCCCCAAAGTCATTTTTTTTTCTGGTGGACTCTTATGCATGGAAAGATTCTAACACACGACAATTTGATCAAAAGAGGGTTCAACCTTGCTAATAGATGCATCCTTTTCATAAAGGAGGAGAAAACCATAAATCACCTCTTTCTTCACTATGAGTTTGCTTCTTTTATCTGGAAACAAGTCTTCACCAAGATGAATTGGTTTAGGGTTGTAAATAATGACATACAAAAATTCATCCTAGATTGGCATTCCCCTTCCAAGAATCCCCTCATTTAGCTCCTTTGGCATCAAATTCTTCCCCGCATTGACTGGTGCATTTGGAAGGAATGCAATAACTGAATTTTTAGAGATGTAGGATTGTCCCCTACTGCTTTCCTACACTGCGGTCTTAAACTCCTCCATGAGAAAATCTTGGTCTCTCATTGGAAGAGCCCTGCCTCCCCCCCATCGCAATGGATATTTTGATTGTCAGGAATTGGAACCTCTCTGAGGGCTTTGACCACTTTAATAACACAAGTCTTTTTGCTAGGTAGGCTACCAAGTGGATTCCTCCTAAACCTAACTGAGACAAACTAAATTTAGATGGTGTTGCTAACAATGACGCTCAAGGTGGTGACGATATCATCAAAAACTACAAAGGGCAGGTTAAAGCAACTTTTGATGGCCCACTCCTTGACCACACTATCAACCAAGAAGAGGGTATGACCTTTCTATGGGGGATCATATTTGCCCTTTTTATCAGTATTAATTTCCTGGATATTGAGGGGTATTCAAAAATTATTATTGATTTTGTTAAAGGTACAACGTTTGTTGGTTGGAAATTTGAAAGTATCCAGAAGGATATAAAGGGGCTTCTAGAAAAGTTTGAAGACATTAAGGTTATGCCAACGTAGAGGGAGGGAAATGCAGTTGTCAATTCCCTTGCTACTATTGGTCTATGGTTGGAGAGCTTACAATGCTGGCATGTTGTCAATCCGCTTGTAGAGACCATCCAATGCCTTATTAGGTAGGAGGAGAACAATACCCCTAGCTTTCAAAATGATGGTTAACACTTACCTTGTGGTTAGCCCCAGTGTTAGTGATATTGGGCCTGCCATGAACACTTCAAAAATGATGGCTTTTTTAAATTTTAAAAAGAAGCCTATCAGTTCTTTCCAAGTGGACCACACTTTGGGCTTCATGTATCTCCTTGTTGTGTGGGTTTTTTTTAACATGTGCCTGCCGCAGAGGAAGCCTAATCATCATTTATCGTCGAGTTATCACGAAAAGGGTGATCTTGGCAACTTGCTAAATTTTTTAGGTTACCTTGGATTTGGAAAATCCTTTTCTATTATTTCCTCAAAGTCTTGTGACATCTTGTACATATCTTCTAGTAATCATTACCGAGCATGGCTTATCTGCATTCATTTCAAGAACAAGAACATTTATTTTCTTATTTTTTACTGCCTTAATTTTTATAGTGTGAACTTCATTAAATTCATTGTGTTTTCTATTATGAGGGCTTGCTTTTCAGGTTCTCAAAGTTGTTTTTGAGGAATTCTATGATCGGGGTGATAGGATCATAATTGAATGAGATAAAATCTAAGAACATATAAAAAATGACCCTGTGGTCATGTTTCTTTGTAGAGGAGGAATTCTCTTGTTTATGGAGAGTATGAATGGCTCTGGAGAGCTTATTTCTCACCAATTTATCTCTACCTAGAATGAAAGAAGGGTGAATTTGAATGGTATCTCTTTTGAGATAAATGAAGAGGTAATTGGGAAGGCCACTGAGATTTCCATTAATGGTCAGAATTGGAAGAAGATAA
This sequence comes from Thuja plicata, assembly GCA_018584345.1. Classification (NCBI taxonomy): domain Eukaryota; kingdom Viridiplantae; phylum Streptophyta; class Pinopsida; order Cupressales; family Cupressaceae; genus Thuja; species Thuja plicata. Next base: position 316,704 of record MU227632.1, on the reverse strand, counting down.
GATGTAGTCCTGATCAAGCCAGCCTCAACCAGTTCTTCAGGGTTCCCCGTGAGAAGATGGTTAAGAATCAGGGAGGTTATAACCACGAAGACCTTCTTAACATCCGGCCCAAGGTGTGTTATATCATCATAAAATATTTTACACTCAAGGGAAAGTATATTGTGTTTTGTTTTACGAAATTTCTTTCCTCAATAATCTATGTAACAAGGATTTTATTTCCATCCCCTTCTTCTTACTTCACTCCTTGGAAAGAAATATCACTGCTATTGTGGAAGCTAAAGAGTCTGGTAAAAACTACACTATTTTACACTAGAGTTTAATGTTCCGCTTGTACAAATTTCACTTGCCTCTCTGCTATCCACTCAATATATCGGTCCAAGAGGCCCTACAACATCCATTGCCTTCGCAATCAGGTTCTAGCCTGGTTGTAAGTGTTGTGCCAAGAACCCTTTTAAGTACTCAGAGTCCAAAGATGGTTCCCTTGTATCAGATTCCCATGACATTAGAAAGAAGAAAAAGGTGGATAGTCCTTTATCTGAGCCTAAAACCCGTATAAAAGCCAAAAATATGGTCTATAATGTTGACTCTGAAGCTGAAATTTTTGAAACCCCTCGCTTCTCTACTAGGCTTGCCAAGGAGAAAGGTAAACAAGCCATTAAAAAATATGGAAGATTCAAGGAAAATGAAGGGAATAGTGATGATGACACTAAAAAGGGATCTTCCTTACATGTCTCTAAGAGCCTCAAGAAAGGCATGTCCCTGAACCCAATGGCTAACCCTCCCTCTCCTATGGTGGCTCAGGAGAATGTGGCTATTGAGTTAGGTCACACCAAAGAGGTTACTATGACTGGAATTGGCCCAAAAGTGGTATTGTGGGTAAATTCAAGCACCAGATTGTAGAGTTGGAAAGTGCAGCTAAACGTCTGAAGGATGAGGTGGCTGGATTGAACAACAAGCTACATGATGTTAGCAAGTTTCTGCTAAAAGTTTTGCATGCTTATTTTGTTACCCTTTGTCTTTTATAGGAGAAAGTCTATGGTCAGAAGCTGACGGAGGGAGAGGACAACATGGACCTATTTCAATTCCTCAATGATGAATGGGGAAACATCCTTCTCTCTAAGAGGCTTGGGGGAAATAAATAACTCTGGTCATGGGTAGTTACATCTTGATGTTTTTCTCTATTCCTAGCCCGGGGGCTTTGACTCTGTTAATAGTTTTTATACTCTTTCTAGATACTTATGGTGTTGCTATGGGTGTCATAATATGGTTAATTTTAAGACTTTTTATATTAGTAGCTATTGTTTAGTGTTTGGCTAGTGTGATATTTGGGGGTGGTGGTTTAGCTACTTCTAATTATATGTTTTTTATAGAGGTAGACAATGATTGTTATCGATGGTTTTGTTAGCTCTCTAGATATTATTAATGTGTTGTTAGTGGGGTTCTATTGTTATGTTTGTATTGCAGGCCTTCACCCTTTTTGCTGTTACTTTTTAAAAAAACATTATAAAAAATATTGGGCATTAAAATCAACAAGTGTACTATTGGTCCAATATTGTCAAAATTTTTGGGCATGAAAGTAAAGAAAGTGTACTATAGCTATAATAATTCAAAAATATTGGGCATTAGAATCAACAAGTGTTATAACAACTATCGGTAAAATCATGTGTACTATTGATGCCATATAGTCAACAAAATATTGGACATTAAAATCAAGAAGAGTACTATTGAACAATATTGTCAAAAAAATTGGGCAGTAAAATCAACAAAGGTACTATAAGAATCCAGTAAAAAGATATCCAAAAAAAACACTAAAATCCAATGTACATTTGAAGAAATTAGAATACACCAAACTAGCTATAATGATTATACACCAAACTAGCTATAATGACTATAATGAATTTTTCAATCACTTCCCATAGTTTACATATATATTCCCAAATCACTTAACATAACAAGGGAGACATCTGTATTATTTTACTTAGAGAAATTAACTGCAGTCAATTTTTAGGAAAGTGGATCCAATTTATTTGACAAACACAAACGCTGTCCTTCAAAATAATTTTCATCATTCCGCACCAAACTTTTCACAAATATTAAAAAAATAAGCCCATCTAAATTTCAGGAGCTCAACTCAGAATATGAAGTCCTTCACTTTTGAGGAAATTATTTTTATGTTCATATTTGACAATAACATTCATATGGGTAAGATAGTTTAATAAACATTATAGTGGTGAGTGTTAAAAGGTTTTGTGTTTCCAATCTTATTTTGATAAATTTATAAAAATTTTAGAATGGTCACTTTTTAAATTGTAATGAATCCTTTCAAAATCTAAACAGTGAGATTTCCAGTCGAAACAAACTTGTATTTAGAAAATAAATAAAATATATTTGATGGGATCTTTCTCATTGTTTCTCATTTTCACAAATATTTATGTCGTCTCATATTCTATTCTTATTCTTATTCTTACCGTTTTAGGTTTATTATTTTGTTATAATCCACCACTTTTTAAAAAGCCCAGATTTATATTAAATGGATAATACATTTTTGAAAACTTAGAAGCTTTTTATTTTTAAAATTAAAGTTTAGTTTTCAAAATTTCTTTCATTTATAAATATAATTTAAAATGACGGCTCTCTGTTTGAGCTTTTTTCCTGAGTTTCCCACTTTTCATACTGCATTTACTGCGGGAGTTCTCATTAGGGTTAGTTTATAATGGCTCTAGCCAACTTTGGCCCAACAGTTGATGCTGGTGCTCGAGTTGATGCTTTGGAAAGACATGGCGCCTCTTCTGAAAAAGTGACCACGCAAGTTCATCCTGAAGGTCTTCCATGAGGTAAGCCTAATATTGTGCTTAACATGCAATAATTTGATGCTTCTTGTGATTGGTTAGAGAAACATACCTTGATAGGGTATTTTGTGGGTCGTACTCCACTTGAAAGTATACTCAAAGAGTGGGTCAACAAGAACTGGACTCCTCATGGAGTCCACATTGAAGGTGTTCAAAACCTTACGAAAGGTTTTTTCCTATTTTGTTTTACTAACCCTTCCCAAGTGGAGGTGGTCTTTAGCTATGGGCCTTGGACAGTTCAGTCCTCTTTGCTTATGTACCAAAGGTGGTCTCGAGATTTCACTGTCTCGGATGACAAGAAACTTAGGGTTCCTATTTGGGTTGAGTTTCTAGGTCTCCCATTGCCTTGTTGGCCTGTTATTGAGTCTATTGCCAAAAACCTTGGCAACGTCATTATCATGGAGCATGATAAATTTTTCAATGCTCGCCCATAGAAGCGTGTTTGTGTTGAGGTTGACCTTTTCAAGGACCTCAAAGTCTCTATTAGGATACATGCCAGTACCCACACCTTTTCTCAGAAGGTGATTTATTTGAACCCAGTGAACACTTGCTATAGGTGTCAGTCGACTGAGCATAAGATTAAGGATTTCCCTTTGGTTGTTCCTCGGGTCAAGCCATAGCCAAAGGAAGCGCCTGCTAAAAATTCATAGGCTGGGAAGAAGGAAGAATGGACTATGTTTGTGAAAAAAGGCAAGACCTCTTCAACTCCCAAGTAGGTAGCCACCATTTCCACTTTTGTTCCTCCATCGGCTCCTCCGCCTGGAGATAAAATACTTTTTTCCAAAGGGCCACCGGTAGTTCCACAAATGTCAAATCCTGCTTCATAGGGGAAATCTCTAGCTGCATGGTTTACCACCCCAGTAGTGGTGCACACTCTACAAGNCCAAGTAGGTAGCCACCATTTCCACTTTTGTTCCTCCATCGGCTCCTCCGCCTGGAGATAAAATACTTTTTGCCAAAGGGCCACCGGTAGTTCCACAAATGTCAAATCCTGCTTCATAGGGGAAATCTCTAGCTGCATGGTTTACCACCCCAGTAGTGGTGCACACTCTACAAGATGTGTCCTCAATTATTTCTTCATAGACATTGCATCGGTCTTACAGCCCTGATGGTCATTCAGAAGACCCAGATGAAAAGTGGCGGTATGTCTCCTCTGGAGATTTACCCACTAGCTTTGGTTCCATTCCAACCTTCTTGAAAAATAATTTCTCCTCTCTTGAGGAAAAGGAATATATGCAAGAGTTTTCATGAATTTTTTATCCTAGAATGTTCTAGGTCTAACTGACCTCTCCAGAAATTACTATGTTCAGGATACCTGTTGTAGACTTCATAGTTTGGATGTTTTGTGTATGCAGGAAGTTAAAATTCTAGGATTTTTTCTTACTTCTTCCTGTCATGTTATATGGCCAGATGACATTGTGTTTTCTTCTCAGCATGAAGCTGGTAAACACAGTGTCATTACTATTCTGTCACCTTGCCTTCAATATGCTATTATTGCGCATGGTTCTGATCCAATGCAACGTGTCACTTGGATTTTTTTGTCCTTCAATAATCATTCCTTTGGTATATTTAATATTTATGCTCCCAATGATGCTTTGGAAAGATCTCAAATTTGGTGTTGGTTGGCGGATAATTGCCTCCAGCAACTTGGGTGATGTGTGGGGACTTTAATATGGTTGAGCCGGCCTTTGACAAGGAGGGGAATTTTCCTTTTTGATGGACAGCTAGAGAGAAGAAAGCATGGTACTATATGCACAATAAATTGGGCCTTTTTTATCCCAATTCTAACTGCCATCGGTAGAGTAGGGTGTGACACACTTGGTCTAATTTTAGAGCTAGTTCTGACTGCATATTTAAGAGGCTTGATCGTGCCATGATAATTGCTCAATATTTGTTCTCCTTTTCTAAAGATGGGGAGTTACATGTCATTCCTTTTTCTAGATGTGACCTTGTTAGATCATTACCCCATCTTTTTTTCCATTATGTGGCAATCCTTTGCTTGACGAGCTATTAGAACTCAATTTTTCCTCAACACATCTATTTTGAATCATGCTTCCACTATTTCTCACATTCAATGAGTCTGTAATTTAGAGCCTTGACCCCAAAACCACTCTAGGTGGATCCCATGGTAGAATGATGCCATCACCCATAATGCCATATTTCTCCACATCTACGGCTGTCAGTGAGCCCTATACAGGAAACATTCTAATGAAGCTAACAAAATATCTCTTCAGAGTGCTTCTGATGCTCTCGCTTTGAATCCCTTTGATTCTGAGCTTCAACTTAAGCTTGTGTAGCTCCGCCATGAGAAGAAAATTGCTTAAAACTGTTAGGATTGGATTATACTAAGAGGGGGGGGGGGGGAATCAATATAATAACACNGCTCCGCCATGAGAAGAAAATTGCTTAAAACTGTTAGGATTGGATTATACTAAGAGGGGGGGGGGTGAATCAATATAATAACACTTTAAACTAATTCTTCTTTTACTTAAACATTAATCATACATTTGCAGTAAAGTAAAGAACATAAGCAAATTACACAATACTCATAACACCATGATTTGTTTACGAGGAAATCCTAGCTAAGGGAAAACCCCGGTGGGGATGATACCCACAAGCATGCAGTAAAGTATAATGTCCATATAAGGAGGCCTAGCCTTGTTAGGAGCTGAATATTACATAGTACATTTCCTTTTTAGAGGAATAAAAACCTTGTGAAAGGTTCACAATACCCTGTTAGGGGCCTTTGAGCTTACAACTCTGACAATATAATTCAGTACAAAAGGTTCTTAGTCATGAAAAAAACAAGCATCACTAATGCTTTGATAGTTCCTTTATAGCTCTGTCATTCTTTGCTCTGCCATTCATATTTCTGCCCTTTCAGATACCTATTACCACATACATATCTTCTTTACCAAAAATATCTTACATATATATCTCATAACTTTACAAAGTCGGCTCTCTAGATGAATATTACAAATATCACAAAGTCAACATTCAATACACAATACATTTAATATAGTGAATATCAAATGCATAGTTAGTGCTCTTGCATGGTAAATGTATAGACTATCAACAACCAAAATACAACTTCGATTACCTGGAGTCCAAGTCATACTCCCTTAGTCTTCATTGCTGTCTAACTACTCTGTGTCGCTATTCTTCTGCAGTCTGTCTATCTTCAAATCATTCTAACTCATCATAGACTTAACTAAATCCAAATCTATCTTAGATGGAGGTCATACATACTCCATACTATCTTCCTCTAATCTCGCTTTCCCTAATTCATTGATCTCTATCTTCGACATCCAAAATACTTTTGTATCTCTGCTACTATACTTAGTCGATTTCTCAGTCAACAAAACTTATCTTCAAAGAAATCAAACTTAAACCCAGATGTGTTGCCATAAATGACAACCAAAAAGTGAATCACATTTACCAAAATAGATCACTTGCCAACAATCTCTCCCTTTGGCATTGATGGCAACACTTAACAAAAATAAATAAAAGTGTTCCAACTAAACAAAACTGTCTCTTCTTCTCCTTATCTCTTCTCCATATTTTTCTCTCTTTCTTATATATATCTTTTTTTAATTTATTTTCTCCTTCTCTTTTTCATTTTTTTCCCTTCTCTTCTCCCCCTTTGACAACAATGACAAAGGTGCATATAAAACAATAGGTCTTAGTTCCTGCTTACCAGTTTTAGAATATCCTGAAAAGAATCTTCCAAAATATTCACTTCTGTACTCCATTTCTTGAACAAAATCTGACTGATGTGAATCAAACCATTCATTGCAAATGATTTAGTTTTAGCTTCTTTCAGCTCTGTGGGAAAGCCTTTGGTCGAGGAATATGCAAATTTCTCCAAATCTGAAAGATGAGCTTCAAGTATGGATAATTTTGGAGTAATAAAGCTCCTCAGAAAATTGAATCTATTTAATACTCTCCCTTTCTCATTATCCAATACATTGAGCTTGGCCAATATCCTTGTAACTTCTGTATCTAGTTCTATTGTGGATTGTGAAGATGTTTCACAACTATCCATCAAGCTGTTCAGAGTTGCCCTCTCCTTGGAAATAATGTCCTCAACATTCTGAATGTGCCTAATTGGATTCATGCAATAGCCAAACAATTTTCTCCCATGTCCAATGCAGCTCTTTGCATTAGTCAAACAAGTTTTTACAATGCTGAAGTCCCATGAGATGGACTTCCAGACTTCTGTCAGTTTCTTCTTTGAATATGTCTTCTCAACCTTCTCTTTTGCAATCTTCAGCAGATTTTCATAGTGCCCATCAAATTCATCAAGTGTAATATTCAAGTTTTCAATTTCATCTTTGTGCTAGAAAACTATAGGTACTAGAAGCAATTTATTCACAGTATCAATGGATCTTTAAATTACTTTTTCCTTCTTATCTCCTTTCTGTAAGAATCTTTCCTTTGCTTTGTTTAATGTGATGAATGCCATCTTTACCGGTTCAACTTCATCCATGCTATCCACATTTACATCAGTGCTTTCCAAAAATGAAATAGATGGTGAGTTTACTTCTTTCTTTTCAACTCTTTTTTGTTCTAAATTCTGTTCATTATCCTTTTTTTGCTCAACTTCCTCTTTCTATTCTTCTTCATCTGCAATAGAGGTGTCCAAATTTCCTGCAAAAAAGGTCCTTCTCATCTTTTGAGAGGTCAAGGGTCACTACCACACTAGAGACATAGAAATCTGGTGGAGGGTTTTCTTCTCTCTTCTCTATAGAGGTCTTTGTCACGTTAGGTCTTTCACCTATTCCCAATTGTGTGGGTGATGTTGTTTTAGGAGGTGAGGGCTTGCTAGAAGTAGAGCTCATTAGAATTTTCTCTAATACCTTGTGAGTTTCCTCAATCACTTCATCATACTTCCTTTCCATTATTTTCAATAGTCTAATCTTTGTTCTTAACAGAGGTTTTAGTTCTTTGAATATCCTATCCCTCTCTTGTACTGATAACACAAGAATCATGTTATCAATTTCCTTATTTTTGATATGATCATCCTCAATCTGTTCCAAGTGTTTTCTGCTCTCCAATTTTGCATATAGATCCGTGGGTACACTTCCTTCAATTTCTAGAAGGCTCTTCTTGAAGGTAAGAAAATTCTCTATCACAATGTCTTCAATCTTCAGCTTATCGGATTCCTCATATTTGTCATAGTATTTATCAATTGAAACCAATTTACCTTGTTCAATTTCTCTCTTTTCCATCATCTTCATGTTAGGCTTCCATAGTTTTTCTGTTTTCTTCTCTTCTCTTGCTGTGATTTGCTCTTTAGGCTTGCTTGATATTGTAACTCTAGGGGTGACAACCTTTGCTTTCTCTATTTTATATTGTGGAGGAGGTGGACTATCTACGATAACTACCTCAGGAGTGATAGGGGCATCAACACTTCCACTTGCTACTCTAAGAGATCTCTCTTCCATCTTTCTTTTGACTTCTTTCAATTCCTCTTCTGTTAGTCCAGCTTGTATACCACAATCATGAATAAGGTTGGCAATTTTCCTTTTCCTTGGTCCTGTAGATTGTTCCTCTTTCACCTTTGCTGACTTTTCTTCATAAGTTCCCCATCTTTCTTCTGTTGTGTCAACTTCTGATGCAAGAACATGTTCTACTTGTATGGTGAGTATTTCAAAACTCACTTCATAACCCATGGGGTATCACCACTTATTTCTAGGTGTAACTGCTTCAAAACATACATAATCAGTTTCAACCATGAAACAGATTGTATTTTGTACTTTTCCACAATGTCCTCATGTAACCTGTATCTTGTCTTCATATGTTTCTGTTGAATTTTGGTCATGGAAAATAGTTCTCCATCTACCCAAGTAGTATTTTGTCTTTTGTAGCTTTGTGAAATCAGTATTCCAGTGGGTACTCTAGACTTCCAACCACTAGGATATAAACTAGGAAACTTGTGCACACTATGAATGAACATATGCATTAACAATGAACCAAATCTAAAAGTCTTACTTTTATCTTTCTTCACTAGCTTCACATTCTCTAGAAATTGCTGAGCCAAAACTTCACATAGGTTATATTTTATGTTTTCCTTCACCATTCTCCATGCCATCATGATTACTCTAGCAGATATAGAGTTAGGTCTTCTACTATAGTAGAATTTATATCCGAGTATCATGGAAATCAATCTCACATCTTGCTGAAAGATATCACTCACTGTCATTGCCCTTTTGTCCTATTTAGAATGTGTTAGGGTTTCAACTTATTTCTTCACATGATTCTCTGCAGTAGGTATAACTCCAGTGTTGTCTAATCAAGTGATCTCATGAATTAGGTCACTACAAATATTCACAGGTTGGTCACCAATCCATATGAACTGATCATGAACCCTGCTCATCAATATCTTGAACCATTCATTTTCATCGAATTCGCACAAATCCATAATCTTCATTATCCTCAACTGAATAATGTGTTTGAATTCTTCCTTCATGATTCCTTTCTTAGTCATATCTTCCATTTTAGTGTATATTTCATTGTCTCCCAATGTATCATACTTACAATGTATGTAAGACCTAATGTCTTCTATGTGCAATACACCATGTGGGGTTTGTGAAAATGCTCCTTCCGGATCCTCTTCACAAGACTTATATGGATGTTTCTTGAATTTTTATCTAGGATGATCAACAACATAAAAAATGATGGGTGCATCCATAGCTAGATGATGTAAAATACCTTTCTTCACTGAAATCCGAGTGTTATGCTCCAATCGATCACACACGACAAATGTAGAATTGTCTGAATGATTCTTCTCTCTGATCTCCTTAGCTCTCTCTTTGTCAAATGGTGAATAGATAGGTTATTAAATGGTTCTTTATACAAGTTAGGTTATAACTTTCATTTTCATTTTAAACTATCTAGTCGGCTGTTGTAATACCCACCTCCTAGGTTGCTTTTCACTTTGTGGATGCCAAACTCTTTTAGGCATTTTGGATGTATGTGTTGATTTAATCAGATGGTTTAGATGATATTATGT